>CAUHTR010004888.1:0-32657 GCA_959609185.1 Schmidtea polychroa | reverse complement strand
TCTGATAGCGCAGTGGGAATAGACTGGCACAGTGGTTCAAATGCTAGCGGTTCAAATCACGTCTGAGGTTAGTTTTTTTTTCAACATAAAATAATATTAAAAATTTGAAATAATATTGAAATAATTTTTTGAAATAAATATTAAAAAATATATAGTGTGGGTATCTTAGGAAATAAATCTTGTTTATTTTATTTATTTATTAATTAATTAATTTTTAAACATAAATATGAAAAAAAAATATTGAAACGGGTGATGGTGGCGAACCGGTTAATTATCGCCACCAGGTCTTTCGAACACCCCCGGATCGATTCTATAATGTGCACATTTATTTCTTGGTTGTTTTCGGACCTCTTTCGGATTCGCTTTCGAATTCATTTGTACTTTCGAGCAGCACACTTAAAACGCCGATGAAATCGACTTCGTGAGCGAGAAGCGAATAATAAGGTGTGCTGCTATTATCGAATTGATTCTGATATAATAAGTCTGGCCAGCTTGTATATTGGAAGAGATTTGATAAACGAAAGAGGTTGAAATAAAAAAAAATGATCCGGATCAAAAAAAACTGTTGATGAGGACAGTGAAAAAAAAAAAATACCACTGTCCTCTCAGAGCAGTTTTACTATTTCATAAAATTTTTATTCTTCAAGATAAAGATTTATAAATTATAAATTAGTCAAATAGCAACTTGCTAGTTGACATCTCAAGTAGGTGGTTTATATCCCTAACGACGCAGCCGACAAACGTTTTTCATAGTTTTATCACAGTATTTTTTTTCCCCGTCTTTATTAAAATTTGTGTTTTTTTCCTATTTATGTTGTTTTTTTTTAAGTCTTTATTGTGAAAACCAAAATGCTTCAGAATAAGAAATTAAAAGATATCAGGTTTTTAGGGGTTTAAGTGTTTGTTACGTTTTGGGAAAAAATAGGTATAAAACATGAAAACAGTGGGAGGTGTGGTCGTAGGGATATAAACACACTACTCGTGCATTTGTTGATCTAGAATGAGTTATTAATAGTAACTAGATAGGTTTAACCCGTGAAAAAATCACGGGGCGAAACAAAGAAACAGAAATAACTTTCAGATACATACTGCTAACTAATTATTAATATTGATAGGTTTAACCCATGAAAAATTCACAGAGCGAAACAGAAAACCAGAAATAACTTCTCAGATAAAGATAAAAATTTCAATTATATAATTTAAATAATAGCAAAAAAATATTATTAAAAATATGCGTACCAACAGTGTACTCAAAATGTATTTTGAAAGTTATTGTAATAGTTCTTTAATTGATATCACAATGTTACACATCACAGACATACACACGCTAGCTAATTATAAATATTGATGATTAGAATAAGACGTTTGAACAGTCAACATAAACATTTTTACCGCATTAAGAATAATATATAAAGGCTGTTGCAACAGTCACTTTGGAATTTTTGTTTGAGAATAATTTTTGTTAGAAAATTTTTATGTAACAGAATTTTTTTGAAGAGAAATATTTTTAAAATTTCAACTAAGAAACATTTTGCTATTTTATCAACCAATTTTGGAAAGTAATTTTTAGTTTTGCTTAGGTTAAACTCGTAATGTAATTTTGTAACTGCGATCATTTTCTTAATAAATTTTATAATCATTTTTAATTTTATTACTTTTCATGTATTTGAGCAAACTCCTATTCCACATCACTCTGTGCTAAAATTGCCCTAGTTACTCTCTACAAAATTTACTGCGGTGATGGACTCATTAGAGGTCCTCCAATCGATTCCCAATAAACGGAGTGATTGATACTACTAGTTGACCCATCTGGTGTATTAGATGTTTGGTTTCTTAAATTAATCACATCTATATTTTAAAAACAAAACAAAACTATATTTGAAAAAAACACAAAATATCTCTTATTAAAACAATCTCTATTCTTAGCTTAGAGGATATTTTCGCAAGCATGAATTAATATTTGAATACGGAATATTCGTACACAATATTTTATATTTTAATTTTCAATCATTCTTAAATATATTTAATTTATTATTTTAATTTATAATTTTATTATCTACTTTAATTATATTATTTAAATCTATTTAAATCTGGAAATTAAATACTAATTCAATTTAATTACTTTCACATGGTGAAAAAGACACGATGTCTCTACTCACCCTTGGCCAATGCAGTCTCAATAGCACTATACCCACAAAATTGATAAAAGAATTTACTAAAACATTCATGGTTATACAATTAATTCAAAGATTATGAGGAAAAATTACGAATTTTAAAAACTTTTAATTACTGAAATTTTAATGTAACATTAAATACATTCAAGCATGTTTCTCTTTCTCTTACCCAAGATCCATTGCTTTTAGTATAAAGTATCTTTAGTCAATGTAGAGGTAAGGCCTTCTATCGGAAGTCTTGTTCGTTGAAGAATGTGATGTGAAGAATGTACGAAGCGAGCAGTCAGATTAAGCCAGTTCATCTATACTTGCGCATCCATCCGCTGTACCAACGCGCTTCACACCCAGTATTTGGTCTTCAAGGCGTTAACCAACAACAGAACATCACCCTTAGTGATAACACCACTGGAAAGTTAGTCTTTTCCTTGAGTCAGGAAAGGTAACTCCCGCTAGAACGCCAACACATTGTTGATTTGACGATCTTTGCCCATATGTTGTTGCTTGTAATTGCTTCCTTAATTGACTTAAATACTTTCAATAATATAATTTTGGAGAGATAAAAAACATTTTTCAACGAATCAAGAGGCATGTAATTAAAAGATTGTCCAACAAATTTGATAATGTCATCAATATTTGAAGAATTAGTTGAATAATAGGCCCTTTGGATGGCTCAAAAATATCTCAAATCCAAGAAATTCATATCGCGGCTATTAGGTGGTTGACAGATCAATCGAATTTCAAAGTCATCACGAATCCTGAATGATCTGATGAAATATGAGGTCTAGCGTTGTCTTGTTGAATAAATATCGTTTTACTTCGTTCTATGCGATTTCCAGACCATTAAGATTTGATTGCTGGAAGTACTTTTTCAATCACCATTTTGCGGAACTCCTTTTTATCAACACCAAGGAGCATGGAAACGAAAGTGCTTCTATCACGATTTTTGTTATTCTTATTAGCATGTTTCATTTTTATGAATGGCCAAATTCCAATTTTGCCATCAAACCATTCATTTTTATTTTCGTCAAATCTAGATCTAGCAACAGCTGCAAGAAACATCACTTTTGTTATGAATCCTTTTGATTTTACTTGGCGATGCGGTCACATTCGATGGACTGATTTCTTTGTCTTGTTTACAGATTTTGGCTACAGTTTGAATACTCACATAGTATTTAGCTGCAATGGAATTGTGTGCACCCCTCTTAAGAATTCCGTTGTCACTTTCACTTAGCAAATACTCATATGTTAGCCTCCTTTGTTTATTGGAAGGTTCACGTTTATTTTGTTCCATATTTATGGATAAAAGTTTGAAAAAATTAAACTTTTATGAAAAAAACTGAAATGGTGTTTACAAAAAAACACAAAAATGAAATGTCAAAATGATAGGGGATGTTCATTCTGATATTTTTTGAGAGCCGTTTTCCGTTTTTGCAAATAAATAAATTCTGCAATTGAAGCGAAATTTTTTTAAAAATGTTTTCGCTCTTTTATTTAAATCGAACTCGAAAAAGACGAGCGTGTGGTGATAGAATTTTAGCAGTTCTTATTTTTAGCCCTTTTTTCAAAAATAAAAGATTTATTCGTAATTTTGATATTATTGGTCAATTTTGTTTCAACTATGCAATTCATTTGGGAGTGTGTGATACACTATATCCCAAAAGTAACCCAAAATGTGAAAAATTTATTTATGAAAGCAATTAATGTTCAGGAAATGATGAATTTGAAGAAAATATAGATGTTCATATTTTAAGCGATAGTAAAGAAGATGACGATGATGTTGAAACAGAATACAATGATTTGCTTAAAAGATCAGGAAAGGTGATCAAATTTATCAAAAAATAAACTATGAAAAACAAAATTTTCAATCAAATGTCGTTACTGAATTAAGTCATGAGAAAGAATTGCATTTAAATATAAAAACTTGATGGAATTCCATTCCGATGATGCTTGAAGCACTCATTAAAATAGAAATTCTTCTTCGAAAAAATCTTACTGAATTTAATGCAGATGATCTAATTGATCTAATCTAAACAATCTTCTGATAGCACTGGAACCAGTCAAAATAGCAGTAGAAAACTTGAGTCGAGAGAACTCAACATTGATAAGCGCCTATACAATTATTGTTTTTGTGCCTAATAAATTGTTAGACATGAATAATCATTTTAGTATGACTCTTTATGAAAATTAAAAAAACGAATTGATGAAAGAATGAATAAAAAATTAATGTCACTCGTACGAAGTCTCAAAGATCCTTCTGTTTTACTAACTAAATCTGCAATCAATTTTACAGGAAATCTTGTTTCTCGTTTATTTCGTGTGAGTAATGTGAAAAAAACAACAAATGAAGTGGAAAAAGATTTGACACTCCAAGAGGAATTGAACCCATTGCTTAAAAAGATGAATCACCGCTTATTGCACATGATAAATTCAAATTTACTCTTTTTAGCAAAGCTGGGCAACGAACCGATCATTTACAGAAGCTATACAATGTTGTTCTTTCAATCAAGCCAACATCAACGAATGTTGAACGAGTTTTTTCCATTTGCACAAATTTTTGTACAAAAATTAGATCAAGTATGTCAGGTAAATCGTTGACTGCATTTGTTTTTAAAAATCTTATAAGTAAAAAATCTTATAAGTCTGGTAAAAAGAAAAATATAGAATTGTAAACTCAAGAATCAATAAAAATTAAACTCGTCAATTTTCTTGCATTTTAATAAAAAACAGTAAACACAGCTGTTAACAGCTGTTTTGTAACAATCGGAAACAGCAAACCGCTGTTTTTTTGAAAGTACTGTTTTTCAAAAACCCTAATTTGAATACATAAAAATAGCTCCATTACAACAGAAACAACAATCCATAAGCTACAAATAAAAACAAAAACAAAAACTAAAATAAAAATACAACCGGGATAGAATTAGATTGCGCACACAAAAGACCACACTGCGTTTTTATTTTGGACTTTCACTTCCTCGTCACAAAGGTACATCGTACTATTCTATCAGTTTTTGATTTGGCTCAAATATGCACTCCTCATCTGAGACACTCATGACATTTGCATAGTATATTACTTCAGATTTTTTTGGTACTTTCAATGTTTGGTTTAGAAATAACTCTCCTACTTCATGCACTATACCATCAGATAATTTTCCTTTAATTAATTTTCCAGTTTTCAGATCAAGGGAAATTCCTTGTTGTTGCTCCATGACGTCCATGCCAATGAGACATTTTACAGGACTTTTTCTCATCACTGATACCCAATGGATTATTTCTTTGGTTTCCAATTATCAGTTTAACTTCCAATTTTCTCACAATATTCAATTCATTATGTGACACTGATTTAACAATGTGGTTTGTCGGTTTCATCTTGACTTTCTCCTAACATATCAAGAAGCTTTCCACTACTATTGTGTGACTTGAGTCCGAATCTAATAAAGCTTCCACTTTTCTTTTGTTAAACTGTATATTTGTTGTGGTGGTTTTCCTCTAACTACTGTTGTCATTAGTGTATAGTCACATGGTAGACCAAGAATATTCTTTCTTTCGATTTCAGCGCTCGTTGGTTCGATCTTCTCTAATTTTGATGTGATATTATCTAAGGGTTTCATCTTTTTAGATTTTCACTTGGGTATACTGATGCTGTTGATCTAAAAGTCGGGGTGTACCATCTATTAAGAGTATCAACCCCGCTTAATTTCGGCATTGATTCAAGCAAGAATTTGGATTCTGGCTCTATTTTACTTTATATTACACTTTTTCGAAAGCATTTATGCTCTGATTCGCCGTTGTTGCTATTATTATTATGATCGTCGTTTTTGTATTCCGATTGACATGTAGATTCCTCACTTTTCCGAATGACGCGAAATTTATCAAGTATTCTAGATTTGTTAATTCCAATTTGTCTGGAGTTATAGGTTCCATAAATTGTACCTTTCCACTAAAGCTTACTGGTAGTTCGTTCTTACATTTTCTATATTTCGTAATTTTTACTGTGACTTCTTTTCATTGGTAACTGTATAACACTGTTCTTCGTTAATCAGGCTCTTGATACACGTAATATTTTGCGTCACTTTCTACTTCTAATTTACTTGAATACGCATCTGGGCATTTCGACATATCTACAATCGAATAAATCTTTCCCATTTTAGTTCTGGAACAATCATATGCAACTAAAGATGAGGTCTGTGTTATTATTGCACAAAACGTAATAACCATAAAAACCGCCAATGTAAAAATCATAGTTTTCTTAATTCTGTCCGAATTCTTTCATTTACTCGTCTTTGTGGTGGATTCATTTCTTTATTCTCGTTTTCCCGCACTGTTGCTAATAAACATAGTGTTTTCCAACCACCAATTTTCTTTACTCAACTCATTAAATATTCGTTTACAAGCCGGACACCAATATTTATCAAGTTATCTAACTTGTCTGACTGAGAACGCATGTGTCCCAATTTCTAAAACAATATAAGTTAAAGCTGTTATTAACACTTCCTTATTAATTTCATTTTTTGTTAAATTTTCAATTACTGATCTCTCGCAAAGAGTATCCTCTTCGCCAAATTTATGTACTACTTCAGGAAGTCTATTTTTCATTTCTTTAACTACTCCTTTCAGTTCATCCTCTACTTCTATTTCTATTTCGAACATTGGATATACTGCTTTAACAAGATATTTCAACATTTGCTAGGTTTCGTCAACATCTTGTTCTAACCTCACTAAATATTTCTTTATTTCATATGAAGTTCTAACTTTAATATTTTTGATTTCACCATTTATTTCGCTTTCTAGTTCAAGTGGCTCTCCTTGTACCTCCGTTTCTGTGGACTTATCTTTAAAATCAAGCTCCTTCTGATCATCACCACTAACGATTTCCAAATAAAAGTAATATAAAACCTAGCAAGAATGTACTAAAATATAACCAAAAAACATAAAATAACCAAAAAGCAAATCCGAATCAAGCTGATTCGAAAAAATTAAAGAAAAATTAGATACAAACTTCAAAAAAAACTTAGTTAGAGTGAATTACAGCTAATTTCGATTAAAAAATCTAGAACAATCCATAAAAATGCCGAAATCCATTATGGCCCCCAATAGATCTAATAAAAGTAATAAAAAATAAATATTTTAGTTAAAAAAATTAAGCAATTTAAAAATTAAGAATGGAATGTTCTGGAAATGTATAAATCCATCATGGAGGCAAATTTTGTAAAAAATAATTCCAAATTAAAATTTAAAAAAAAACAAAAATTATTACGAAAAAATCGCTAGTAAAATCGATAAAAATTGAAAATAGAATAAAAAGAATTCTGATTTGTTTTACTGCATTAATACATGCACACCAACTCGCACACCGAATACCGACACATTTTAATCTCCATGATGGACATTTGATTTTATGGCTGTCAGAGTAATTGCACTTGGAGTTTCACAAAAATGAAAAAACTGAACCGTTAAATTTCGTTGCAAGTCCTATTCAATCTAAGTATTGCGGTGAAATATTTAATTTAAATATTTAATTGTTCTCAACCCGGGTGAGTTGCGTGTAGGCTATATCAAAATATTATGGGGTTTTTGTTTTAAATACAGCATAAAGGATTAAATTATAAACGGGTTCGTCACGAGCTACTAAACATTGAAAGGTATACATGTGCTATTAATCGATGATTTATATTGAGTTTTATTTTGCTGTATTTTGAGTGGGAGAGAAAGCCAGGATATGCAAGGTGTGCATTTAATGATTTTCTTTTGTTTTCTATTATTCAAACTCTTAGAAAACTTATGGAAAGACCGGGAGCAAGCCCAGCAACAAGTGGAAGGGCTCCTGGCCAAAATAACGCAATTCAAGGGGCGGTGCAGAGAACTGGAAAGCACGTGGTTTAGCCCCGAAGAAATGAAAAAGCGTCTCCAACAAATCGAGCACCTACAACTTTAAATAGCGCAGGACAAAAATTTTATTCTTCAAATCATTTACACAATCATTTGCCTCACAATGACAACAGATTATACTTTTATCAATCTCAATCTAGTACTTCCACAAAAATGAAATCTAATCCTGTTTTCTCTTTTAACTTCTTTCCGAAAATTTTCATTAATTCCTTAATTTCGTCTATCTACTTTGGATTCATATTAAAACGCACAAACTAATTACACTTTTTATCTTTCTCATGCGTAAAGATATTTGACTTAATTCTCTTAACGATTTAATTACTTTATTAACAAAATTATTATTGTGAATTTTATACTTTTATTGATTTTCACCTTGTTTTTGTACCTCTCTTGTTGAACCCCAACATATGTAATGTGTGCAGCTGTTTTGAGTATTCATTTTATTAATTTTGTTTTATTTTTTATTTAAGTGTTTTTCCTGTTTAATTAGTAATTATTTAGTGTCTGAGATAATTTTAATGATTACTCGCGATGTATTTTATATGATCCTGATCTCGATTTAGTTCCTTTTGATCAGTTTGTCTTCATTTACTGAGTTATCCAGCTTCAGCTTAAATATTTTAATAACACACAACCAATGATATAGTATAGCTTTAGTATAATTAAATGTAAAAGTGATGTAGTTGGTGACTGAGTACGTCAATTTATCTTCATTTTTTAAAAATATGTGATTTAAAAATTTCATTTTCGTTTAATGATCCGTCCAATTACGACATGAAAGTGCTCGCAGTTCCATAAAGCAGAAATGAAGTCCTCGTGTGAATAAGTCAATTGATCGGAGTGGGTTTACCCAAATTAAATCTTTGTACTCTTTGTCTGACGCATGAGGATTTAATTGTGGAAAATCGATAGTTAAGAATTCCATTGATGGAGCAGAGCGTTTACGGATACAATCTTTGAATATACAACGAAACTTTTAACCTCGATAAAACCATTCAAGTTATCAAGTTACCATGTAAATTGTTCCATTTAGAGGCTTTACGCGTGTTGATTTCGTAAAGTTAATAATGTTAAATAATGAACACGTGGAGTCATTTTATTATTCTTGTCAAAACAGTTAATCGTTGAGATTAGCGTTAAGAGGAATTAGTTGAAAATTGTTCCACAATTAAAGCCAATGGTAAAATTTCTTTTTATAATAATATGAAATTGAGACATTAATTTAAACCAAAGAGATTTTAGAGAGTGCTCTTAGAAATACCGAAAAGAAACGACTGATTACTAATATAAATCACTAGAGGAATTAACGAGCTTTATAAGTTAGCAGTTAATTAACATGCAGGTGATCCAATCAGATTTGTTGATTTGGTGCAGGACTATTACACGTATTACACGTACTGCGCTTGTCACTTCAATAAAGGTGATTCGATATCGATTTAAATATAAATTAAAATTATCATGTAAAACCGGTCAACCCAAAATTACAAAATAATTAACATTTATTTCGGCACTTCAATATACATGGAATTTATATAGTTCTTATTCAATTTCCAGACTTGAAGAATCGATTCTCCAAGAGGTATCATTTCACTAATAACCTCATCCACATGTAGATCTTGCATACAATACCATTTTCCAGTTTCTTGGTGTTTGATATGAGCTTTATAAGTACCAGTTCCTGGTTCCATATCACCTTCGTGGATAACATTGGCTACCAAATCGTATGTGGTGTGCCTTTTAAATATACAATGATAACTAAGTAATTATAAAAAACATTAACATCATACTTGTGTAATTTGCGAACTTCTGGTAGCAATAAATCACTGAAATCGAAGCTACTTACAGGAAACGTTACAATTGTCGGATATTTTTCATTTCGAAAATAATTTGAGACAAAACGTTTGAAATATAACACCAAATATGGAGGCAAACGTTTAATTTCAAATCGTTTCATAAACGACTCTTTGTGTGTTTTGTATTCCTTTTCCGAAATCCCATTAAATTTATTTAATAATGTTGAGAGTGGAACTTGAGGAATGACAGTGGATTGCATTCCATCTTTGTAAAGTGGAGGAGGAGGCAAATCACAAGTTAAATAGAAATATTTTATTTCTTCATGACGCATCTAAGCAATTAAATATGTAAAATTGAAAACTTATGCCACTAATCTAATCTCAAGTATGAATTATTTTCTAATATTGGCTTGGCATCTGTTATTATTTCTAGGGAAAACACTTCAAATGCATCACTGAATTGATTTAAATGCCGCATTACCATTTGAGATGAGTTTGTCAAAAAAGTGGGAATTAAAAAAACCAACTATTTGTCCTTTTTGAAGGCATAATAAATATAAATGAATAAAATATTTTTTAGAATAATTTTCTAATGTAATTTTTAGGATTCATTTGAGCCAAAACGATTTATAAAACTCAAACAAGACTTTTGTGATGGTTTTATTTAATATTAATCCTTATGTCCGATGTTTTCCAATTATTTATTTTATTGAAATTTCCAAAGTTTGGTGATAAATTTTAAATATAAAATATTCATATTATTAAGTTATAATTTTGATTATAATTTTAAGATGTGCTGTTTTTATTAAAATTATTTATAAAAATCCGAATTGTTCGATGGATCTCATAGGAAATTCAAAATCAGACAAGAAAAGTTAATTGCAATTAAGATCGATGGATTTGTAGCTGATCAGATGGACTGCATTCATTTTCAACGACAGAAGGATAGAAGAAACTTTGATGATTCCGAAAAATTATTTCTAAAGATTTCACAGCAATCCCGGGATCTTAGGCAGTAAATTTCTTTATATAGTAGATAAATTTGACAATTTATTGGACAGAAATCGAAGAGGTCGGGTCTTAGTAATTGTTAATAAAACAATGATACGAAAAATAATAAAACTAGTATTTTATTTGTTAACCAAGCATTCTTTATTATTTATTTAAACTTGGTCAAATTATGTTATTTGAATAAATTATGCTTACAAGCCGAAAATTTCTAGTTACATTGCTGTATTGATAACTCTGGGACCACAAGTTGAACAGCGATGATATACTGGTTTATTGATATTAACTGTAAACCCAACTTATCAAATATTTAATTAACAATAATGTATAAAATCCTTGTCACAGGCCTGGGTTTGTATTTATTCTTTCCGGAGTTTTTTCAATAAATATGCCGCCAGGCTTATATCGAAAGTTTATAAGTATTGATGTAATTACCACAGCAGAACTAAATGTCAATAACTTTGTTTATACGGAATAAGAACATTTTTCAAAATATTAATAATTATATTTTAAAATTTTTGATCATATTAAATATCAGCTTTGTCAGTGACACATACCACACACACACTTTTATTATAGGTTAGTTTAATTTGTAGAGGATATCTAAATAATAAAAATTAAATAATTACTGAAAACGAAGACAAAATGATTGGGAGAAAATATAAAAAATAAAAAGTGTGTTAAATAAGAATTCGGAAAAGTATGAGTTAGTGGAAGAGACGAAAAAACAAAAAAGGAAATGGGAAAGTATCAAACAATGAATACGACAAGGTCGTTTTTAATTAAAAAGTGAAGGGGGAAACGAAATTGAAATTAAATTGGATTATCTCGACAGGCTGTTTGAGATAAAAATGGATCACATGGGAAAGCGAGAGATGGCGTCTTCTAAATGTTACAGAGATAATAAAAGAACTGGAGATGACCAAAGGAAATGTACTGAAAGGAAAGAACTAAACGAAGGTCAGTATCAGTTATAAACGCTTGGATACACGTTACTTTTTTCACTATTGTAATTTTTGACGAACAGTATGCTGATAAGCGATATGTACTATTATTAATCTGTTTTAGTTCATAATTTTTAAAATCTCAAAAGTTTTTCTAAAAAAAGATGGGTTTCATGCTGCGGCCTGTGTAACTTTACAAATATACGTGTGTGGCCCGAAGAAAAATGGTTGAGTATCATTGGTGTAGATAAAAACAATATATAAGGTACACAAAATTTTGGCACAGCCTTTATCAAGTGTATCTGGTTGTAAAAAAACCTGTGCCGAAATATGGTTTCGATAGTCTTACAAATATTAATATGAAAATTATTGAATTAATAAAAGGTAAAAGTTGAAACCAAAAAATAAATATAATATTGGTTAAAGCTCCTTCAAGTTACAGATCAATTTTCGTGAAATGTAAATTATTATCGAAGAAAAAGCCAATTGATAATATTAGCTATATGATGAGGTATTTTAGGCGGATTTTTGCTGGTGATAAATAATTAAAATTTATACTAAAATTCAATCTATCGCATGTAAAAATTAAATTTCATAAAATCACAAGTCTTACTTGATAATCGGGCGATAACGCACAATTGCGTTTGTCTTCATTGCTCAGATCTACTGGTATCACTTTGTGGGTATATACCAACATTTTACCTCGGAAAGTTTTGCTAAAAATCGTGTCACCTTTCCCATTTCCTTTGAGTGCTTTATGTAAGGCATTGAGCAACCAGGACAAAAAATCAACAGCATTACTCTGTGCTGTGAACTGAAATCGTTTCTTACTACACAAAACAACAGCCTAAAAATAAGGAAAAACCCGCAACTGAATATTATACTTGCAAGAATTCGTGAGGTGAAACATGTGTTTTAAAATTCCTTGGATTCCACAATTTTCGTATTAACTCACCAAATCTTTGAACTAAAATATACATTTGATTACCGGGAACAAATTTGATTGCTGAATAATTAGTTTCCTATATAAAAAACCCTTTTATATTTTTTAAAAATTGTATTTAATAATAACCTGTAAAAAGTAATTTCGAATGGGATAAATGTGGCTTAACATTTGCAGCATAACATTACAGTAATCATTAGCCTAAAATCATAACAAAATTACTTTTTAATTTATCATAAGTGATTTTGAAGTGTTAACCAATCATAAAAATTTGGAAATAAATAAAACCTTACTTTAATATTATTTAATCCCACGATACCAGGAAAATATGTGTTACCATTATATGCTCTAACCAATCTAGATTCATTACCCATTGTAGCAATTTGATTTTTGGTAAAAGTTGGATTTAAAAGATAAATTATATCTTCTAGAGAACTATCGATTATTTCATAATTATCAGGCAGGCAATAAAATCGATGAGTTTCAAGATTCAAAAAAACATGGTGATCATTGTCGACACTATGAGTATGGGCATGGGTATTAGTTCCTCGGCCCTAAAAACATGTTATTATTGATACTCAATTTAATTATTAACTTGATAATATTTTCCACAAACTAAACACGCGTATACATTTAAATGAGTTAAACTAATGCAACATAATTTTTCAAAGTCAAAATCAAGAACATTTCTATTAATTGTATCAAGATAAGGACACATTTTACTTCTATCATCATTTGTTAAACCCTCACGTTTACGCTGAATTTCTGCTACATAATTACGGCGTTTTTCTTTTTCAGATTCAAAATCTAAAACATCTTCAATAGCAATGTCATTCTCATTTGAATGATTATCTATATCCTTGAAAATTTAAATTATAATATTAATTATTAATAGTGAAAACCTTAGTTTTATTAATTGGACTTTTGTTAGATTTTATTTTCTTAGACTTCTTATGTTTTGATTCATTAGAATGCTTTCTCTTGTTAATTTTAACTTCAGACATGAAAAATTTAAATTATTAAAACAAAGCTAAAATTAATAAATCTTAAATATATTTAATTAAATTTTAAATTTATTTTTTTAATATTAATTTAAAATTCATACTCTGCAATACACAATTTCAGTTTTGATAAAGGTAAATCCGAAAATATTTATTACATAGAAAATTTTTCTGACTTTTTTCTGTATGAAAATAAAAACATACTATCATGAATAGGTATGTCAATACCGTCCTTTTGACCAGGAAACTCCGTGTTTATAAATCAGTTTTTGGGCTTTGCAAACAAAAAAATTCTTTGGGTTGTGCCAGTTGGTAATTTCAAATTTGCAATTAGGCTTATATTTTAAATATAAGTCAAAAACTAAACATATCCTACACGTGACCACCAAAATGTAAGTTCGAATGACTAAGTCCAACTTACGGCACCACGACACTACTCGTATAATTCCCAATTACTGAACAATTACCAGCCGCTGATCTGACTCAATAGTTTGGTAAATTGAATTGAATTTCCTTTGCTTTTACTTGAATTTATTCAATATACTTTAGAACATTTTATTGAACTCAATTTTAGCATAACGTTTAGTTCCAATATTTTTTCTTCTTTCCAATTTCTAATTTCTCACTTTTAATTTCTCTAAATTTTCTCTAATTTCGAATTATTTCTCGACTATCTTTTAAATTTTCCTTAATAGTCCACATTTCTCCGATACTTGTGATAAATCATTTTTCCATTTATTTCTCTCCGTAATTTATATAGCTCCTGTGTCTTATAGTTCGGCATTCGGTACTTTTTCTGTCTTATTTTCCCCATTTTGCTTCTGTCATTTCCTATACTTTTTCCACCTCCCGTGTTGTCCTGGCAGTTCGTCACTCAGGCTTTTCTGGAATTTTTGCATATTTTTTCTATTTTCCACGTTATCTCTGAAAGTTCGGAGATGTCGATTTTTCTTTCATGTTTTGTTCTTGTTTTCCAATTTTGGAATTACTTTTTGCTTTCTTGTACTTATTAATTATAAGTGACCTTTCTCTGTTTTATTGTTGCATTTCTTTTGTTTTGTCATTCATTCCTCATTTCTCAAATTTTTGATTTCTTTTCCAAGTTTCCGAGTGTTATCCCAAATGCCCTATCGGTTTTCCATCAAGTTATTCTAATTAATTATAATATTATTTATTATTTAGGTATCATCAACAGTGGTTTCGTTCAGTTGGAGAGATTTTCAACGGACTAGTATTTACGATATATATTTGCAACTCATGTTCGCGATATTATGGTTGCCGAATTACCAAATTACCGAATTACAGAAGATAAAATTTTTATTTAGTTATTTTATAAAGTTTTTAATATCATATGATATATAATTATTTATAATCTGCTTTTTTTATAAATATCCCCCGGTCGTATAGTAGCCGAGACAATGTTGGTACTAATAACATAAAGTATATATATATATAGATAAATTAAACGCAAAAAATAAAATCTGGAATTTTTCTAAAGAACCCTTAGACTGTATCATAGTCAAGAACAATGTACAGATAAGAATACACAAATAAGAATTATATATGTATATACAGTCGAACTCGGTTAAAACGAACTGCTTGGGACCAGAAAAATTGATTTGTTGTAACCGGGGTTCGATATAACCAGGAAAAAAAAGTAGAAAAAACGTGTTTTTAAATTATTATTAAAACATCAAAAATGATAAGATATGCAAGGGTTATTATTATTGTTTTTTATTTTTTGTTCGGTCATTTTTTAATATAATTTAAAATACTAGTTTGCTTCATAGAATTCAACTTGATGTCTTTAATGTGCCCTCGAATGACAGAGAGTGCTGTATAAACTGATTCCGGTGTGTTGTTCTCTGAAAATTGAGTCAAAATCTCCAAAGATGTTTGAGCTTGTGAATACACTGTTCTCTTCCTTCGAGGGGATTCCAGATGTCACCAGATCTCACCAAAGATTTCACTATCCAGATGTCATCAAGCAAAGTCATCCAAGTCTTCAACATGCGAAAGTTGTTTGTTCTATTTACCTAACCATTACGACAAGGGAAGATCTTCCTCCTCAGAATATTGATAGATGGAAACTGACTCATCATTCAAACCAGATTTATTAAAACAGTGTGAGATAATTAAAGGTATGACATTGTCACAAGCATCCTTTATCAGGAGAATTGCATCCAGAACAGTTATTTTGTCATCTTTGCCATTTTGTCTTCTGTCAATCAACAGTGAAACAAGAAATCTTCGGAAATAATCTTTCAGAATTTTGATTACCCCAATATCCATTGGCTGCAAGATTGATATTTTGGTAGAAAAACCAACTTAATGTTGGTTGAATTGGGAATTTTTGGATATGCTGGACAGTTGTCAATTATCAGTAAAATCTTCCATTTTTGGTTATTAAATCTCTGTTCCACTTTGACACGTAATTTTTAAAGACTTCAGATGTCATCCATGCCTTTTTATTTGTTGTATATTCAACAGGAAGTTTTATGACATTTTTAAAGCAGCGTGGGTTTAGAGATTTCCCCATGACAGCAAGCTGCTTTTTGTCTATTTCAGTTATGTTCGCACAAACCAAAACAGTTAGACGATTTCTAATTTTTTCCCACCAACACATTTCTCATTCCTGAATTTGAAAGTCATTTCAGGTGTTAAGTTATAAAACAAGCCTGTTTTATCTGCATTGTAGATATCCTCTTTTTAAAAACCCTTTTTTTAGCTCTGATCAAACTGATTTTGTCCGCTCGATTGCAGCATCTGTATTTGCTGACAAAATTTCTCCGCTGATTTTTGCATAAACAATATTGTTTCTCTTTTTAAATCGATCTAGCCATCCATTGCTGCAAGTAAATTTTTCATCACTCAATTGTTCGGCAAACCTTTCTGCCTGAATATTTAAAATTGGGCCATTAATTGGGTATCCAGCATCTCTCTGCACTTGAAACCATAATATTAATCCACGATCAACATCATCTTTTCACAAGTTTTAATTTTTTTGGATTTTGGAGCGTTAGTTTCTAATGCCGATAATATTGTGTCTTTATTTCTCCAAAATGTTGAAACTGTTGATTTTGAAAGATTGTATTTTTTACAAACCTGTGAATATTTATCTCCGCTTTCCAATTCATGAATAATTTCTACTTTTTCTTGAATTGAGGGGATCTTTCTTTTGTTTGTACCCATGTTCACATAAGTTGATTTGAGAATATAATAAAATGGCACAATTGTTTAAAATTTTAATTTAATCCTAAGATTAAATTGTTGAGATTTAATAAAAAATACTCCCTCTTTCCAAAAATGATAGTCCAGTTTGACTTTAAATCGTAATTTCTTTGCAACCACTCAAATGCTTAAAATGCAGTTTTGTTATTTGTTCAATCAATAAAACAAAATTATTTAATATGTTTTTACTGTAAAAGGTTTTACAAAACTGTTCAATTTTTTATATTCTCTATTGACAATCAGTTTGGGAAAAAGGCTAAAATGCAACTGGGCTATCATTTTTGGACAGAGGGAGTATATTTTTTGTGTTTAACAATAAAATTGATAGAACAATTAATTTTAAACTGAACTTTTAAATCGAAAATTAAAAAATCTTAATTTAGAATAATTTTTTTAAATAAAAAATGTGTTCGTTGTAACCGGTTTTGGTTTGTTGTAAGTAGGAAAATCCTATGTTAAAATAGCTTGAACCAAACCAAGATTTTTTTTGTTCGCTATAACCAGGAGTTCGTAGTAACTGAGTTCGTAATAACCGAGTTCGACTGTATTTAAGATTAAAAAATAAAATATAGAATTTTTCCTAAGGACTCACCCCCAAAAACTGTATCAGTCAAGAGAAATGTCCAGAACACTTATAAGAAATATATATATATATATACTTAGTTAAGTTACAAAAATAAAATTTGGAATTTTTCCTAAAGACCCCCGCCCCTGAAGTTGTATAATGGCGAGGAACCATGTTAAAATTATTTATCAAAGTTAACTATCTATCTCAAGGGTGGCCAACCTTTTTGATAAAAGGGCCATTACAATATTTTTGAATAATGCGGCGGGCCGCAGGTTTGAAAGGCGTAAATTTTTAACTAATGCTTCTGTGCTAATTCCAACTAAGGAACAGGAGAAGCGCAGTAATAGCCCGTAGTGGGGTCTGAGACAACCGCTAAAAAAACAATAAAGCATTTGCGTGCATGTTAAATAAATTATGCTTCTTAGGTACAGGATAAACTGGCACTATTTATACTTGATAGCCCTGATTATAAAGCATAATGAATCGGGCAAATTTTCAAAATGTAGCATACAAAACTAATTGGTTAAAATAGATAAAAATATGAAATAAACAATAAATTTTGTTCAATATTTACCGGCGGCCCATTATTACATTTTTTACTACAGTTCGTAAAGCTACCAACTGAAAAAAAGAAAAGAAAGAGATATTTACAACTTTACATTCAAAAAACATTCTTGCACAAAAACATTACGTTTTAACTATTCAGGGCAAATGTCTTTCAGTGAGAACCTGATAAAATTTTTTATAGTTTGTATTGTAATTATTAACTATATATTCTTTGTGTTGCATTTATTACATTTTTTTTATTATATCGTATTTTAAAAAGTTTTCATTATATTTTCAAAATATTAAAGCATGCGGGCCGCCAATTGATGACCCGCGGGCCGCCGTTTGGCCACTCCTGATCTATCTAATTAACGTACAAAAGTTAGATTAGGTTTATCTAATATGGCTATAGATAAATTATAATTTAATAAGTCGATAGTTAGAGTCAACTTATTTAAAATAATTTATTTAGACTTACTCTCTAGTTACATAGAATGCCAGTAATATAGATATAATAAATAAGAACTTAATGCATCTGCTGACGATTCTAGAAAACATTCCTTTAACCAGCCTTTAGAATAAAATGTTCCAAAATTTTTTTCAACGCATTGTAATAAGAAAAAAGGATAAACCAAGACATCGAATTATATATATATATATATATATATATATATANATAGTAAGACTTAAATCTGTTGAGGATACCTAAATAAACAATTTATAAATAAATAAATAAAATTACCTGGGGGAAGATCGTCATGACAAACGGGACGATCTATGGGAACTTAGAAAAGAAAACGGAAGTAAAAAGAAATTAAAAATGAGAAAGATAAAGGAAATAAAAGGAATCAAACATGAAAATAAAAGCCAAGGTCAGTACTAATTAATTAGTACAAAAAGGAAAAGGAATTTTGAAATCAGGAAAAAAGGGAAACAACAATACTATTATCTCGACAGCCTGCCAGTGATAACGTAATTGCTGGAAGAAGGCGGTCAAACAAAAAAGGGAAAAGGAAAAATATCTCGACATCTGTCAGAGATAAGGCTGACATAGCGGGGAACGCAGAAGAAAATGGAAATAGGAAAACAAAATCTGCCGCCAGTGCCATAAACAAAACAACTATATAAAGGAAAACTGGTGGACGAGAAATTAGTACAAATTTAGAATAGATTTAGAACAAAAGTAGAACGAAAGCAGAACGAAATTGAGAACAGAACAGAACGAAATTAGAGACAAAAAGTATAGTAAAATTAGAGACAAAAAGAGTTAAAAAGGAGAAATCAAAACAGAGCGAAAAGAGAAGTGACGAGAATCTTTTATAAAATTGAATATAAAGTAAAAGTGGAGTAAATAAATTGTGTGGTCAAAGCAAATAGAACAATCGATCAACGTATCCTGTAATTGAGTAGTGTCGAAATAAGCTCTGTGTGATAAATTAATTTATAGTTAATTGGTTGTAATTGAAATTTGTACAATTCCGTGTGGATATTAATAAAGCTTATTGTGTTCGAGAGTGTTGAATTGTGAATTAATAAACACGCTTTGGAGTCAGAGTAAAAGTTTGAATTTACAAATATTGTCACCAACTCAGTAACCCAACAAATCAAATATTTGACACCAGTGTAACCGATCATATCGGCATGGTAGAAAATAATCCGAATTTCGCCAAGGCAAATAGTATTCGATTATTACACAGACCTATACCAACTGAAAAATAAAATTGGAATAATAAAAGAATGAACCAAATTTTATTAAATTCTGAATAAATTTGATAGATTAAAAGTTACTTGAAAATTTTTACTTTTAATGATAATAATATTTTTACGATTGATTTTCAAAGCTATTAAGGATATTACCCTTTTTTAGTTAAAAAATTTAATAACCTTACCATATTGGGCTGAGAATTTCTGGGAAATAACTTTTATGGGATTGTAGTAACGTTGATAAATAATAGTATGAGGTTATACTTAGTATACCTAGAGCAGGTTAACCAGAATTAATAATGCAAGTATAATTTACGTTTGCGTACTGTTATCATCAAAAGCGACATGAAAAATGATTTTGGCCATAACGGTTACTCCTTTGTGCTTAGCTTCATTATAGTGTTGTTAGGTATAGTGTTTGCGTGTTTGTATTTTATTTTTTTTCAAAACTATTTTCTTCTGCTTTTATATAGTGAAGGCACTTAATTGCTCCGGGTTTCCCATATTTTTGGTCTTTATGGCTAGTAGGCACATATATTTTCGATATATAAATTAATTATATGTATTAGGCCTTAATCTGTGACTAACCGTCCTGTATTTTATGAATTTAGGAATGTTCAATCAATGTAATAACGACAAGGCAGAACGACAAGATGACTCGATCACTCGCTTTCGGACCCGCTGGGTCTGGTATAAGATCCACAAGTGAATGAGAGGCATTCTAGCAGATCTCGGTCCCGTTATTCGAACTGGACGGGAACCAGAAGCCACAGCATGGTTAAACATCGAGCTCTATGAAGCCTACCTCCGGGCCAGACACGAGGTAGACGTCTTAATGGCCAGGTTGCGTCGGCTGGAGGCCCAGATCCGGGCCGTAGAATCAGGAGACAGAAGTCGAACCGACCCCTCCTCGGAAACGCGGAAGGCTCCGGAAGGTCGCCCCACTGGACTAAATGCTCATAATCATTCGATCATCATCCACTTGTGAGAATGACCATTATATTTGTGAATTCATTTTTTTTAAAATTAATATGGACGGAAAGAAGTTTTATTTCAATATAATGATAGTATACAGACTTGAAATTTTTCTTTTGTTGTGGGCCACTAAAAATTGAGAAAGATACGTGTATATAGATGACTTAGAATGAGATTCATTTTCTTGAGAATTCAAGAGGACGTCAGAAATGCAAAATGCGAATTAAATGGTTTCCTTTTTAATTTTTCAATGTTCAGGTTCCTAGAAACTTCCGAAACGATCGGGAACAGACCAGCAACAGGTGGAAAGACTCCAGGCTAGAGTAACCAAATTCAAGGGGTGGTGCAGAGAACTCGAAAGCACCTGGTTTAGCCCCAGAGAGATGTAAAAGCGACTCATGCTAATAGAGCAGCTCCAGCTACAAAGTGCGCAGGTCAAAACTGAGATCCGCGTCCTAAAGATTCAAGTTAGGACCCTGGAGACTCAACGTCATCAAGAAATCATCAACAGTCATGTTGACGCAGCCTTCCACCCCATGCCCATCGAGCTGACTGAAATTCGTCCACCTACCCAGCAAGGCCTGGCTAAACGGAAAAGGCTAGGTCGAGATGGTAGAGCTATCATTTCCGAGTATGTTTTTATGTTTATCTGGTGAGAATGCTGAGAGTTTATGAAATTTGGGGAAAACAATTTAATTTAGGGACCAGAGCAAATCGGACATAAGTCTTATAGCAATAGTCCGTGGACCCAAGGAGTGCCCGACAATTATAATGCAAGTAATGGGCTCACTTTTTGCGAGCACTTACCCTATTGATGCATCACCAACGTTGATCACCCAACGGGTATCAAGTGAAGAAACATTGTTTGTATTCGGGGTTACTCTGGAAACAGCACGATGAGGTAAAATATCGCCATTGAAAATGAAGTCAGTCGTGATCTTGACTACTCTCAAATGATAAATGATTTCATGTCTCCCAAATGTTACAGGATAACTGTTTGATCTCAATACATTTGTTATCTCCTGATCATAGTCTTTTATAGAACATTAAAAAACTGGGAATCTTCTATCGAACCAATAACTACATACAGTCATGCACTTTGGATCCTTAAGTTTGTTTATTGACTTAGTGGGGATAGAGGACCGCTTTGGAAAATTCGCAAGGGGCCTACAAAGACCTAGTTGCGGCCCTGACTATACAACTACACTGTGTCACTGATATCTTTCTGATTCTAGTAGATGTTTATTAAATGATTATTGGTTTTCACAGATTTAATCAAAGAAATCCATATTTTTATATTTTGTTGTGAGATAAACTTTTCTCCTGTCGACTTAAAATTAATGATAAATGTTGCTAATCAGAATATCCCGAATCATTTGCTAAAGCAGAATGATTGCCATTAGTGTTAATATAAAAGCTTTACAAAGAAAACAATAAATCGAATCACTGCATTTTGAATAAATTGACAAATCTCTGTGAACTGGCTCAGCATCTGATAAAACGCGATCTTAACAATTCTTTTTCAACTAATATTTTAACTACATGAACCGGATCGTCTGGAAAGAAACTTATCTCAGTTGTATTTTCACTGATTTGTCCTTTATCATATTTTGGTTCTTCTATGTGTCCACACGGTTCCGGGCAAACAAATACAGAGTAGTTATCCAAAGTAAATGTCAAAATTATAAAAAGAATTAGAAACCTGCATAGAATTAGACTAAATAGTTAAAAGAAAACTTGAAAAATTATTGTACTTTCTTAATTGATCAAAATATGTGGAAATACAAGAAACTATTAAAAATACTGAAATTACTAGAATACACTAACGGTAATATATAAATTTGAATTTTAAACAGAACTTATTTAATTTTCATTTTTTAGTTTCAATGAATGGAAATTTGACAAAAATAAATCGTACTTTAAAATTGTAAATCATTTTACTTCTGAAATTAGAATGTTCGGTAATAATGAATGAAATTGACTGGTTGGTTGCAACTAATTAATTCGCGTGTTCAATACAGATGGTAGTGGCAATGAATAGCCAATGAAATAGCCAATGATCAACAGACCGGTAGGTATTACAAATCTAATTGGTCCTTCATAAACCAAACAAGTAGAATATCATTTTAACAAAATAACAATAACCAGACATATAATGCAAAAAGAAAAATTATTGACTCGAAAATATAAAAATATAAATTTAAAGATTTATGTTTTATTAGAACAGTCTGTATAAAATTAATTTGCCGAATTTTCAATTTAAAAACAAATGTTATTTAATTTCAGTCCAAACGTAATTAATATCGAATTACAATATAGAATGTGTCAAGATATCTTCTTAAGTGCTTCCTATAATTATGCAATAACTACACATTTCCCAGATAAATAGAAGGGAAATATTAGAAAGATAAATTAAACAAGTAAGTATTTTTTATTACATTTACTTATAAAGTTTTGTAGAATATATTTTATATTATTAATATCTCAATAATATCTAAATTTTTATTCAAATATCTTATTTAATATTTCATTTAATTAATGTTCCTTTTGATTTAGATATTTTATTTAATATTAATATTAATATTATTAATATCATTTAATTTAGATTAAGTGGAAATGACAGTTTATTATTATTTCTTTTCGATATTCGTCATTAATTGCGTAATTAGTGCGCCATCTAAAGACATCGCAAAATTTCCCAGAGAATGTTTTAATGCGAGCCTAGAATGCAAAAATAATAGAAAGCTCCGAAGTTTTAACGATGGATGCAATTCATGTTTCTGCTTTAGAAACGAAAATTTTAACGGAGCCGCTTGCACATTGATGGCCTGTCAGTCCTTTATTGGTACAAAAAAGCAATATAAGGAACATTGTAAAAAAATAGAAAAAACCAAAAAATTTGACAAATAATTTCAAAAAATGTTATCATTGAAAATATATTAATTTACAAAATTTACATGTAAAAGACTTCAGTTAATATTAAAATTTATATTAAATTTTATTACGACATCGATATTGCATCTATGAAAATAAACGTTGTACAAGAATATAACGTCTGGAGGACCTGACTGACTCCTGACATTAGAGATATCTGTCGTCGATGGTTTCTTTCTGTTGTTGTTTATTAAAGTTTTTTTGATATGTAAAAATTTTAAATCAGAACTTGATTGTAACTAATAAATAACCGAAATCGCTAGTAAATATTTAATTCATTTTGTTTATTTCAAACTGCCTTTAAAAACTTTTCAACTAGAAAATTAAATAAGGCATTTATGTAAACTCCTTATCAAAATTACCTACTTCATACAATTTTGGGATAAGTATAAAATCGAGTAGCCATTTTCATAAATATGTAAAAATAATAAAATAAAATAATTAACTGAATTATATTGGTTAAAAATATATTTTTCACTTAAATGTCTGTATAATACAGCAAAAGTTAATTAGTCAAGACAAAATCTTCTATACACAAATTCGTCCAATAAAGGAATATTTTCATAGGTTGTACCAAAAATAATTTTAAATTTTCTTTTACAAAAATCCCAAGCACCATTCATATCAATATGTATGTTCATGTTTGCATTGAGTAATTTGTGATTAACCTATTGAGTATTTGAAAAAATTTTAATAATATTATTTTTATATTTATGAAAAGGGCCCCTCGATTGTACATTGTACCTCAAAACCTTATTACAAATTTTCATTTATCTTGATCATATCAAGCACTGAAACACTGATACAAAGTCAAACTCCGGTTAAAACAAAACGTTAAAAAGAACATTAACATTAGGCTATTTGAGATTATATTGATATGGTTAATACTTTGTTATATTCTTTCTTTTCAAGTGAAAAGGCAGTGTTCAAATTTTGAGTTAAATATATTAAAACATTAATTTTTAATAGAAAAATAAATTGAATAGTATGAAATTGCAAATGAAAACAAATCGATATTAAAAACATGATTTTTAAAATATGTAAAATCATAAATTTGATTGCAAAATTTGAATTAAATAAATCTGAGTGTTAATCCTTTGTCCGCATTATTCCTTAAGTTTTGTTTAAAATATGTATTTTCATAATCTTTGATTATAATAAAATTGAGAAATCTCATCAATCCATCAACATGACTAACATAAATGGGAAGATAGTGGAATAAAATAGCAGGGAAACATCAACAAGTGCAAGCTCGTGGAATTTTTGAGATACCCGGTCAGAAAGTTAACATAAACTAATACAAATGTAGAATTATTTAGTTTTATTATTAAGTGCAAAATTTTGTAAACGTTTAGGAAATGTTACTAGAAGTCAGTGGCGCAACGACAGTTAGTTCAATTGGTCAAGACTTACCATATTATTTAATAACTGCATATAATATATGAGCTGGGAAACCTAAAAATTCACGAAAATTGCACAACTTCAACTTTACTTATTAGTTTCTTAACAGAAATTCGAAAAAATTAAAAATTTTTACATTTAAATTTAACATTAACATTAAAATTCTCAAAAAAAATGCTAACCACAGCCATGGTGTAATTAAAAAAAATATCATTTTTACAACATTTTTTAAGCATACGAGTTTTTACATTTAAATTAGTTTTATGTTTATTAATTTTTAAAAGTATATTTTTGTTTTTAATATTTAAAATTTTTAAAATTTAAATAAAAGATTATAATTAATAGTTGTAGATTGAACTATACAGACCCGGCACTAGGTAAATAAACGGTGTGTTTAAATTTCAGATTGCTACCTTTTATTTCAAGAAATAATAGATTCTTATAAAATTCTTATAATAAAACTTTAAAAGTGAACACACATTTTAAAAATAATGATTCATGAAAAATAGATTTTTTTCAGTACCTGCCTAACGGTCACCCTCTGTACTCACCTTCCACCGAGATGGAATTATATTAATTAGTGCTTTTATATTTTTCTCACGTAATTGAAATTTTGGAATCTAAATTGGGTTAACTGAATGTTTTGATTGATGAATCTAGATAAATAAACAATTTTAAAAACTTATCCAGTCAGCACAGAAGAAAAAAGAGTATCTAAAAATGAAAGTGCTCAAATATTAATCTAAAGTTGAGATAATAAAATAAAATTGTTGTTAATATAAATGTGATATTCAATGTGACCTAGTGGAGGAGTGACCATTTTTTCGAATGAAATTACAAAATCCTTCGGTTTGATGTCTGTTGGCGCAAAACTAATCTGCCATTAAAAATTAAATCACACTTGTTATTTAAACTACTTTAATTGAGTAAACAAGTTATTTTAATTTATTTTTTGAAATTATAAAAATGAACACTTTAAAAATTTCAAAATATATTAGTTCTTTTCATAAATACAGAAGAATATTAAAGTGAATTCGTTAAAATTTCCAATTCATTTAACGGTCTAAAATGAACCTTCAAAATATTTTCTGTATCTGTCTTTTAGCCGCTTGCAATATTCCTTATATTTTGATAGAGTTCCTAGGAATTGATGACAAGCAATTCTTGTACAAGCTGCACCTGGATGAGTATCTGGTCTGAAACTACAAGTGCAAAAATTACAACCATCGTGGAAAAACTTTCCTGCTCTTCCTACACAATATTCTTTTGCATCAATACAAGCTCCTGGAAAAACTTGGATTTTTTCCACCGATTTACAGGAAATATCATAAACCGCCACACTTACAAATAACACATATATTGCTAACATTGAATCTAAAAAAATATTATATTTAAATATTGCATATTACTTAAATTTTTAAAATATTTTAAATTATTGTATTATATTTTAAATTTATTGTATTTAAAATTTATAAAAACTAACGAAATTTCAAACTATCAGTAAATTTTTCAGATTTTAAAATCCTATTTATAACTAAGATGAAGTATTATTATCAAATTTAGGAAGTAATTATTTAAGATATAAATTACTATCTTTCAAAGGGAATCACATGTGATTAAATAATTGGGATAATTTGTTAGATAAATGCCCCATTATTGTATTAATTAATTTGGGTTCAAGTTCTTTTTAAGTATTTATTATTAAAAAATCTTTAGAAATTGTGTAGAATTATTTTAGCTATTTAATAAAGAAAATTAGTTAAGACCTTAAAATTTTTCATGATAGCGTTTAAATTGAAAATTAAATTACAATTTCGATATTTTTATGTCTTTGACATTTTAGAATTATTTTATTGAATGAAATTTAATTTATTATTGAACGTAAATAAATTAAATATAAATAAAGTAAATATTTAACTTTGAAAATAAAATGCTATGAAACACTTGATTGAAAATTTAAGAAACTATTTAAATGAGAAAATTCACGAATAAATTAAAAATAGATTTTTAAACATTAGAAAAAAATGTTGAATTTTAATAAAATGAACAAGACTCGAATGGGTCTGAATTGTCGGTATGTCAATATGTCACTTAAGTTTCAGAAAAGTTATAATTAAAAACAAAATGTCAAAACCTTTTTGATAAATTTTAAAATAAATAAACAATTTTTACATTTCTTATTTTGATGCTGAATAAATAATGTGTTTTTAAATAAAATTTCATTTTTTTAAAATTTATAAAATTTATTTTTCATTCACATTATTTAGATAATGCGAGTGAGAGAATATAAAGGGTTAGATAATTTTTAAAATATATTTTGAAATTCGGCAATATTTTAATAAATATATTAGCGAAATGTTATTTACAAAGATAGACTATCAGAACTTGAGTCACTTTATGTCATTAATAAAGAGTTTCTGAAACGAGAGCCAGAATGATGCTTTTCAATAAAATCGTAAATGCATGGAATAAATCTGTTTTTAATTTTAAATGGAGGGATTTTTAAATATAATTAAAAGATGATGTCATTAAAATATCCTTTTAATGATAAAATCCTTTTAATAATAAAACGGGCTTCATTACGAAAATCATAAATTATGAAGTCCTTAACGTAGCATTGACGTAGCAACTTAGTGATCATTAATTTGAACTATTATCCATTGTGTGTGTAAGTCCTGAGTTTCGAGTTTTTAGTGGTGATTCTTTTGTGTAATTGTGTTAGCAGAAGTCAAATAGATTGTAGTTGTTATAGACATTAAATATTGGTAATATCGTAGATTTGTCATTGTTGTTAATATTTCAAGACACACACGATTGGAATTAGATCAACAATTGGTGATATTTAATTTCATCGATAACCCCAACACCATTCAATCCCACATACACTTCATCTTTCGAATCAAATAGATTCCTAAAACTTTGTATTACTTCATAAGTCCTTCTAGTACTGAAATGGTCAATAACTGTATTCAATAAATGCTTCATGCAAATTTTATTTAAGTATTTTATTTGCTTTTAGTTGTTTATTTAAATGACATTTTTATGTATAATTCAAAAACCCTTTGAGAAATATTAATAAATTTTGCGATTTATTAGGTACAATGAATTATTTTTAAAACAAATTACCAAAAAATGAACTGAACAGATAAATCAAGAAATTGATTTAAAAAAAATTAATATAGAGAAATTTAAACAAATGCCAAAAAAATAATAATTCAAAAAAATATTTCTTTCTTAACCGTTTGCGGACGTAATTAATTTTAATAAGTAATATTTTAATATATTATTTTTTATCATAAAATCTTTTAGTATACGAATGCCAGATATCTTGGGTATGATTTTTTTAAAGTTTGGCCAGCACAGCTAGCCATTATACATTGTAGAACGTCTGGAACAAAATTCGTGCCCAGCAGTGCTGCCTACTGTCCACTATCGTATAAGCCATTTAAGGCCAGCATTGCTGGCCTACCGTCCGCAAACAGTTAAATATAACTTTATTAAATTTTAGAAAAATTGTTATAAATATAAATTTTTAATAAAACTCTGTCTTGATAAATGAAGTATAATTAATTAGCATAACCTACAGTTAGATGACCAACTTCGACGTAAATTTAACACTCCAATAGTCGCGAGAGACACTATAGTACCTCGACTAATTTCTATCCGATCACGCAATAGTATGGCTTCATTCATTTAGTACCTTTTCATTTTACGATTTAAACTTTGTTGTCGCTATTACTTATCGCTGACCGATGCTATAAAAGCTTATTATATAGAAGTAATGGCGGATAATGGAGTAAGAAGCGAAGTTACAGGTCAAGGAATAAAATTCCAAAAATTTCAAATTTTACTTAAAGGAAAACGTAACTAATTGCTAGAAGATAACTTGAATAATATTACCAAATAAACTTAATTTTTATTTCATCAAATTAAATATATATTAGAATGATATTATCATCAGGAACATTGACAGCTTTGTTTTCGTTAAATTAAAATTATTCCCTGTGAAAAAAATATTAAAATCTGTAAAATAACTATTTACTACAGAATCTATCATAAATAAAAAGAAAAAAATGTATCGATAAATATAATAAAAAATAATAAAATCATTTTTTCTCCATTTAAGAATTTCATCTCGAAGAGGTCTATAATGATATATTGGGTCAAACAATTATGAATTAAACTCCATTGACCGTGTCTCAACAGCAAGTTCATGTCAAAAGTTCTTTTACAATTAAACGTGCAATAACATCTTACGAAAACATATAGGAAGTTAGGATTACATAAGTTTGTATTCCGTACAGTAATTATTTTTAAAACCAGTTGAATGGAAAAGGTTTTTCCGAAAATATGACTTAAATAAATAAATATGTTAATCCTTATTTTGAAAAGAAATGAAGGTAAAGGAAATATAAAATAAAAAATACATAGATGGTGAAAAGACTCTGATTTCATTGATAATTGATATGTACTGCAATTAATTTAGAATAAATTATAATAAAAATTTTTCAAATTTGTAGTTTTATAAAGTTGACCACAATATTTGATTTTGTTTCAGGAAAACAGTAAAAAGATCAGTTAATTAAATTAATAATTATTAAAATAAGTTATCTGACCATACAGGAAAGTAATGTTTTTTTGAAAAAGATCTTAAGTCCAAAAAGTAATTAATAACTAATTATAAAAATTTAAAGAGATTTATTTAAATTTTTATTCATAATTTCGCTTTTATTATTATTATTATTATTATTATTATTATTATTATTATTATTATTATTATTATTATTATTATTATTATTATTATTATTATTATTATTATTATTATTATTATTATTATTATTATTATTATTATTATTATTATTATTATTATTATTATTATTATTATATCTGAAAATATTTATTATTATATCATAAAAATTACACGAAATAAAATTTATTTCGATTTTACATATGAAATTAGAGCTTTCATTATTTATTTTATGAAAATATACAAAATATACATTTGTAAATAAATTTCCATTTTTCTCACGTTAGATCATATTCATTTTGTTATATCTTGACAAAACAGATTCACAATGTTTCATGTATTTTTTAAATGTTCCGATAAAAGGTTCACAGGAGTTAGATGAACATTTTGATTTCCTATTTCTTCCTACTATTTCACAAGAACAATAATTACAACCGTCATAAAAATTTCTTATTGGATTCCCATCACAAACCTCCTGTGCAATCACACATTCTGCTGGAAAGGATTTTATTTCATTTGTTGGAACGCTGAAAACTTGAACTGAGGCAAAAATAATTAAAATTATTTCTATCATTGTTATAACTATATTATAGCAAATATTCGTTTTAAAACCTATGGTAATGAGTTTATCTCCAAATCTTAAAACTAAATAAATAATGGAGGGCAATCATGAAGGAAGTCATTATCTCAAATAAATCTCGTCTAGATAGTGTTAAACAGAAAAACTCAAACAATTATTATATAATTATTATCGTTCAATTGTTTAATTGTTGAATTATATTTAGTGAAAATACAGAAAAAATACTAAAAATGCTGATATTTTCGAAAAACTCTATATATTAATCGAACTATAACAGTTATGACATCCAATACAATGACAAAAAAATTTCCTTTAAAAATGCAAGCTGTTGGTATCAGACAAAATTATGAAGAATCAGTAGACTTTCATTAGTAGCATGTGAAAAAGTATTTAAAGAGACCAGTTAAGCTTGTAGGATACCCTAATAGTCAACCCAAAGAGAATGCCAACAACTGAAACAAGGGGTCCAGTCCAAACTAGCTGAAGCAACTCCACAATATGACTCTTTGAAGGAAAGACCATTGTTAAGCTGTATGTGCCCCAGAAATACTTTCTCAGCGTTTCAGATAACAAAAATTGGGTTCTGAGAAGTGTCTTATCGAAAGCAGATTCATCTGAAAAAATGACATAAAATAAGCAAACAGGCAATACATTTTCAATCAATTATAGTTCTATGAAAATACAATGCTGAAGTGCTTTCATTGATGCAATGTCCACTTTTCATGTGTCTTACAACTTTGGAGTCTTACTTTCATCGGTGCTGGAGTCAATTTTGGAGTTTTCAATGGTCACAAAGTGCGTACACCATCCTCTTAAGGAGCGTTTCACAGTTGACATATCACTTCAGCAACTCTCCTTTTAAGTTTTTGTAGTAGCTTACGATGTGCCAGTTTGTGATTTACTTGGGAGGCATTCGTTAGCAAACGATTCTCTCTAAGAGTCAAAAGCCTGGGTGGTTCACAACGTCCATACCATGTTCAATTTTCGAAACCATTCTTGCGATAGCATGTTGTAATGTAATATTTTGTTGACTTTGGCACTCCTAACTGTTTCGGAAAGGCTTTGTACTTGTCTTGCCATATAAGGAAAAATAAGAGGACAACTATTACTAGGTAAAATCATATAAAACTGGGTTTCTTTCATAATATTTATTTAATCAATTGATTTTCAGATATCCAAGTTGGAGTTTCATAACCATGCCATTTAACATAGTATTGTTTATATTTCCCATCCTTTTTTGGTTTTTAAAATCTTTTGAATTCTGAATATAGTAGGAGCAGGAATGACTTGGAGTTCTTGTTCATAGAATTTACAACTGATTGGTATGTTTTCATGATCAGCCATCACATACATGACAGGATTCTGCTTTGTATCAACTTTCACAATTTGATATACTTCATCACTTCAATTATTATCGAAATTATTGTTGAATGGAGAAGAATCGATTTTACTAATTTTTACATGATCATCAACCTTTTTTTTCTACCTTTGTTGGTTTTTGGTGAAATCAACAGGTTTCTGACATTTTAATCCTCTATGCGGCGAATGATTGTAACTGAAAATAATTTTTGGCAAAACATTTATCTAAGTTTTATTACCTTGATATATAAAATATTTTTTCAATCTTTCTCTTAAAGTTCGATTAAATCGTCCTACATGAGCAGATTTGAATTGAGAAAATACTGAGTAATGATTTATTCCTTATATAACTTCTTTAACTTAGCTGTTATAAATTTCTTTATCTAAACAACTTAAATAAAATAATATAATTAAATTTACTTACCCAAATCAGTTTGTAAAATAACGAGGTTGATTATTATTAAACATTTCTTTTATTGCATCACCCATTTCATTTGCAGATTTAGTTTTTGTACGAACAGCATCAATGCATGTCATACTATATTTATATCATTTGTTGATTTTTGAATAAGGAATATCATTGATTCCAAATGTTTTGTATGGCCTTGTTGGAAATCGCTTAACATTGGTTTATTTAAACTATATGCTAATTGATTAGATAACTATTTCTGAGTTTCTTTCTTTGAATTATTCACTCGTTTTGATAATTTTTCTTCACCACCAAAACAATCTGGATCTTTTGAGTTTGTCCATATTGTTTTGAACTTTTTCTCTCTTGTTTTTTGCTTTTTTCTATTGTTTTGGGATAAGTTTCCTTCATTATTACAACACATTGTCAAAATATTAAAATCTACAATATTTTT
>CAUHTR010004887.1:0-32682 GCA_959609185.1 Schmidtea polychroa | reverse complement strand
AATTTAGTCACATTTGCAGGATTTTGGGTTTGGAATTCAGTTCATATGTAGAATCGTTGTAATGCATAAACGCACTGTAATATATCGTTTACAGACATTTTGAGAAATTTTTAGAAAAAAATGATTAATAAAACTTTGACGAAAATTCCGAAAACTCAACTTTGATTTGTATTGATAATATTTATCTTCAATTTTTAATAAATTTAATATCAGTTTTTATAGTAGAACGTGACAAAATTCGACTAATTAATGCCTTTGAAAATGTTATGTTTGGTGATTACTTTAATTATTTATAGTTAAAATATATTTGACTTACATTATAATGAAATAATTCCAAATAACTTCATAAAATTTCATAAAAATTCTAAAAATCCTGAAATTTAATTATAAATAATTTATAATAAAAAATGTTAATAAAAAGTAATATTTAAGAGCTTGAATAATGATCTCATATCTATATGGATCAATATTCAAGTCTTAAAATTTACTTTAAATAAAAAATATTATTTGAAAGTCATTTATAAAATGGATAAAATGGTTAATCTTAAATTAAATACACCTAATTCCGAAATTTAATCATCCATCAGAAATAATGACGCAACCCATATTATAGATGCATTTGTTCACTGCAAACGGGTGTAATAATTTTTTGGCGATTATTTAAATTAAAATTGAAAGTTTTGTCCATTTGTATTTAATAACGTATTTTTAATAATAAATTGAAATAATTGAAATTGTCTTTTATCTTTATGTGAGAGTTATCTCTGTTTTTTTTGTTTCGCCCGTGATTTTTCACTGGTTAAATCTAGTATTTAATAATACTAAATATTTGAAAAATCAAATATCTTTAATCATTAAAATTAATAATATATAATTAAATAATAAATCAAAAATTTAAATTGCTAACAATGCCTCCTAAAAAGATGGCTAAAATGACTCCTTTTGTTATTGCAGATACCGATGAAGTAAATTTAAGTTGGTTTTGTTTAACAGAAATATCATAAATCTAATGATGCAACTATAGGGGTAAGGTTATCGGAGGTTTTGAATCAGCGGGTGAACAATAATGATGTTGTTAATACTTTGAAAAGATATGTTAATGGTTGAATTATTTTGTAGAAATTTTGAAATTTATATATAATTATATATTTTGCAATTCAGGGGATGACAAAAGAAGCCCAGAGAATGAGTAATATCATTGGAAAAGAAAATGTTGAGCTTCTAAAGGATACTCTTGTTCCGTCGATTAATAAGTACGCCTGTTCCGCAACTGTCGAGGATGAAATTAGATACTCCAGTTCGGAGTCTTCCGACATCACAAATGACACTTACACATCTGTTAAAAGACTATGTTCAGTGAACTATAAATGATTTGTATTCGACTCAAGAGATTAATAAAAAAATAAACATTCTAAGATACAGAGAAAACGTGTTCACAGCTGCTGGCCGAATAGCAAAAGGTACGACATTAAAGGTTTAACATACTTATCTCAGTTTTTAGAAACCCCCACTTATCCAAATTGGGCATACAAGGACTCAAACAAAGTCAACATTAACACAGTAAAAATAAATGTCGGTGGGAGAATATTTGAGTTATTTGAAAACACATTTTTCAATCTTGCTCACACGAAATTGAATCAATGCATAGAAAATCACAATTTCAACGAGATTATATTTATTGACCGTGACCCGGTATGCTTCAGTGCGATCTTGAACTTTTATCGCACTGGACGACTACATATTCCGCCAAATGTTTGTTTGACGTTTTTTGAAGAGGAACTGTTATTTTGGGGAATTAATGAAGAATTTATGGAGCCATGTTGTTGGAGTGACTATAAGACTTTCAAACAAGCAAGTAATCGGCTAAAGATTTACACCGAAGATAGCGAGAAAAACCAACCATTTAATGATTCAGATGAAAATATCTCTAATTTTCGAAAAAACTTTTACAACACGATGATTTTAGGAACTAACAGTACACTTTCGCGAGTAGGATTAATTTGAGATTGAATCATTTATAATTTATTTTGTTTTAGTTTATGTCATTAATATGTGGAGGGGCGATTATTTTTGGAATAGTGTCCATGATTTTAGCAACGACGCCTATTGGAAGAATAGATAAAGTCACTAAATTGATGCCAGTTTATAATAAAAATGAATCGGTTTCCAGTTTTCTTGAAAGAACTAAGTTGAGTAAAAATCTTTCAACCTTGGAAATAATCATTTTGGGTTATTTTATCTTTGATATTCTTTCAAGAATGTATCTATGTCCTGATAAAGTCCAATTTTTTAGTGATTCTTTAAATTGGGTAGACATCGTTTCAACTTTAACATCTATCGTAGGATCGACACCTATTATTCATATGGGCGAAGGGAACTTTTGAAGCCTACATCTATCTTTTAAAATTACCCAGAATTTTGAGATTGTTTAGATTAACCGAAAATCTTCGAAGTGGAATTGGTGCATTTGTTTTAACACTGGGGGCCTGCCTTGATGAGCTTAAACTTGTATTTTTAATTATAATTGTAATGACTATGGTGTTTGGTACACTAATATTTTCTGTAGAAATTCAAAGTCCTCAAGATGAAATATCCAGTGTTTTTGTAGGCATGTGGTGGAGTATAGTTTCAATGGCTGGTGTAGGTTATGGGGACTACCTTCCAAAAAGCAAATTGGGATATGTAATTGGAGCAATATGTATATTAACCGGCGTTATCGTTTGTCAAATGCCAGTACCAATATTCCTTAATAAGTTTTCAGTTTATTATAATCAAGCCAGTGCTAGACTTATTTCACAAAGCTATCTCTTAATGTGTCAAAACGTCAACAAAGGCGAAGTTCGAGATATTGAGTACGACATTATTAAAGTTGATGAATTCAAAAGGCAAGTATATAGAAGTAGATTTCAACGGTTTCTTTATTATTTTAAAGGATATTGAAAAAATATATTTTTTTCTTGCTTGAAACTTTGATTTTATTTACGTCTTTGTATATTATAGCTATACCTTGAAAATAATTTAGACTAAAATTTATTAAATCCTCAAAATAACATTAATTAGACAAAGTCTACAGAGCTTCATGGGCGTGGTAGATTTAAATTTTAAACCAATTTTATAAAAATATAGTTGGTGAATTATGAATTTATGTCGCGTCTGTATGCGTTTTTTTACTGTGGACATTGGGTGTTTGTATGCGCACACAGATGCGATCAGTGTAAGTTTTGTCAGGTTAATTATCAGTTCATGTCTCGCGTCTGTGTAGCGTTTCTTGGCTATGACATTGGAGTTTTTGTATGCGCACACAGACGTGAGCAGTGTAGTTTAAAGATTATTATTCGGTTTTTGGATTGGAATTTTGAATTTTAGTTTTTTCGGATTTCACTGGAATTTTATGTGAATTTTGTGATTTGTTTTAAAGATTGGTTTTTTTTGAAATTAAATTTTGACAATTTTCTTTAATGACTACGATTAATACAGATAATTACTATTATCATAAATGCAACATGGACGTTCACATATCTCAGGATGGTAAAATTGTGACGTGCAATGATGGATTTATTGAAAGAATTGAATTGGATAACTCAATGGAAAGTGATGATGATGCCTTGAATGTTTTTCATATTATTCGTCATATTCCTGGTGGAAGTATTACAAACGAAACTGATTGTTCCTTTTTTATTACTCCAAGAGATCCTGATAACAGAAATAGTGTTTTTGGCAAACTAATATCAAATTTATTTGGTGGATTACTACCTCTAGATTTTAGATCAGATTCGTCAGATTACATATTTTCAGATCAACGTTTCGACAATTTTGTAACGAGTATTATGAATCAATTTAAACGGAGTGGTCCTCCACCAGGAAATGAGGCAGATATTGAGAAATTACAAGTCAAGAAAATCACCGAAGTGTACGAGTTGCCCTGTCAGCATAGATACCCCCTGTTCAGTGTCTAATAAAATATTTATATTAAAATTAATTTTTTCATTACGACGCAACTTACATAGGAGAAAATGAAATTTCTCTTTAGTGAACAAATCAAAAACAAAACCCGCAAAATCCAATCAGGATGGGAAAATTACATAAGGCGTTACAATTGAGTGACAAAACAAAAATGCACATGTTTTAAAATTAATGAAGTAGTAGACCCGAATTAACATTTTCATTGGCCCTAGTTACTTTTACTTTCAGGGTATATANATTACGACGCAACTTACATAGGAGAAAATGAAATTTCTCTTTAGTGAACAAATCAAAAACAAAACCCGCAAAATCCAATCAGGATGGGAAAATTACATAAGGCGTTACAATTGAGTGACAAAACAAAAATGCACATGTTTTAAAATTAATGAAGTAGTAGACCCGAATTAACATTTTCATTGGCCCTAGTTACTTTTACTTTCAGGGTATATATAAATATAAATCACTAATATATCGATGTTTATGATATTCATTTTTAATATATATGTTTGGCGAAAACTGAGTCTAGGCCCAAGTATAGACATCGTGACGAAATTCATTGGAACATTACACGCATATATAACACTAAGTGAATTGAAGTAAAAGACGTCAAAATACCAAGTAAACAAAATTATAGAATTTACATCACACAAAAATAACAGATCCAAATTAAAGGAAAAAAAATTAAAGTATTGCATGAAACCTATTCAAACTCAACATGAGTACATAACAACAAGAAACAAAATTGAATTAAAGGCGAGAAAAAGAAATAAAAATGGAAATCAGAAATATTTCCATAAAATAACATCAAACAATAATGTATAAATAAAATTTACAGCAAAAACAAATAAAAAACCTCAACAAATCCATCATGACCGCCAGGCAACTAAATAAGACTAACAAAAAAATTAAACATCCTGAAACTAAAATTAATAAAATGTCAAAGAATTAACAAAAACCACCAAAAATCAAAAATTATATATTTAAAAATACAAATTTCATCGTGGAATGTTCTTGAAACGTCCATATCCATCAAATATGAAATATAGAAAATCAAATTAATAATAAGTTATAGAAAAATCGCCATTAAAATCGATAAAAATTAAGAGTTAAAATTAACTAAAATTAAAATAATTCAAATTTGTTTAACTGAATCAACGCATGCACACATACTCGCACACCAAAATTAGAGTGTATATACCGATACAATTCGATCTCAAATAATTATTATTCTTATTTTAAGAATTTTTCATTCTTACTCTTACATTAGTTAAAGCTTTTACTTATTAATCTGGTTTATACACTTTTAGTGGAAAGTAAGACAGATTTTATTAATATAAATCTTATTGTTATCATTTATTTTTTGATTTTCTTTATTATGCATAAACTATAGTGGATTACCGTTTCATTTAAATAAACGAGATCCCTTCCAACTCTATGTTGGGTTTTATGAAATCAAAAATCAACTGTTGGTTACTCTGACTCCACGTGTTCCAACAATTAATAAACACAACTCCCAACGTGTATTTGTTTTATAGAAAATTTACAATTCTCAATAAATAACAACACTTTTTGTTAACCACAATTTTCTCACAATTTCCGATCGGACTCCGCTCTGTAAGGTTTCAACCTTGTACGATTAAAATATTAAGTTTCACCTTTTGATTTAGTTCTGCTCTCTGATCCAATCTCTTTTGACACTCCTTGTCTAACTCTTCAGTTTTTCCTATAATTCTTTTTCTTCTTTATTCTATTCCTCTAACTCATAATGTCTTTTTCTTCTTCCCTACCTAAGACTGTCGCCGATTATGTGAATTTTGAGTTTCCTGTATACTCCCATAATCATTGTAATTGCCCGATTTTTGACCTAATTGGTTTTGAATTCTTTGGTTATCATTCCCTAATTAGCTATTTCTGTTGACCCTATTCGTAGTTCCCGTTCTTTTGTTTACCCTCGTTTATCTGGTTGGTTGGATAATTGCCCTCTGAATTCCTCGTTTGTTTACCCTTTCAAATTGCCGTCCGTGGGTTTTCCATTAGCTCGGGTTTCCCATTAGCCAATTAATTAATTAATTAATATTTTACGTTTTTTCACATTTGTCTGTTTTACGACCCTTTCTAAACCTTTTCTAACAATTTCTTGCTCACTGTCTTCTTCACCATCCCCTAATCTACCCCTCTCCCGTTTTCCAGCTTCAATTTCGATAAGTTTTCACTTTATTCCACTTCCTCAGGTTTGCGCATTTTTCCATTTCATGTCTGATTGTACCCTTTTATAGTTCTGTTTTTATCATATATTTCTTTGCCATTGCTTCTCTGCTTGACCGCCATTCAATTTCGGTTTTCCTTTTAATCTGAACTATATAATTTAATAATTTACTTTTTAAACCTCAACACCTACATCTCCTTTTTTTCGGCCCACAGTCTCAATATATGCAAGTCAGTAATATACATTACCAGAAGTATCGGTTTTACTGCGCCGTAGTGCTACCGACTTGTATAGCAGGTACTTTGTGGTTACCAACCTAGCTAATGACTCTCGTGGGCATTGTCGATGTTCGGCTCAATTTTAATTAAGTAATCGACAATGGGCTTTTGGGCTGGATCCTAATTTAATTCGACGGGATGTCAATTAAATATTAAGAATTAATCCCTAATTTAATTTAGATGAATCTCCATTATTATAAAAAAATGAAGGTCTCTTTCTACGTACGGGGCTTAGTTTAAGTAGTCAAATTCTCGGCTTTTCTCGAAATTAATTTTTGTAATAGGAATTAAAGGAACAAATTAGGAACAAACTAATTATCATAACAGTACTAATTTATATTTATATAAATAATAATTTAAATTTGTAAATTAAAATCATTTTTAAAATTTCTATTTTAATTTATGCTTGTCATACTAAACCCATTAAATCACACAATAATGTTTATTTAATAAATGAAATTATGAATGTAAACTTTTTTAATTATAAATATATTATTATGATATGTCATTAACGTCAAAAATATAATTTTTTAATATTAATAAATTGAAGATATTTTAGCAATGTGTTACTAAATTTTCTTCCTAATTTTGGAAATATTTCTTATAAATATGAAATGAATAACGAAAGGGTGATAACCATTTTATAAAATATTTATAATTTATGCTCTAGATTCACTGCAGAGACCCAAGCCGTCAAGATTGATAGCTATTCTCGCATGAGAGATATCGGTATCACAGGAGGAATGTATAATGCAAATCTTTCATTTCATAAAACCTATCAGAAACACTGAACAATTGTAGCTTTTGGTGGGTTACAGGTGGTCGAGTCAAATGATTAAGTGCTGTTACCAGCGTAACCCAACATGCAACGTTGCTTTTCCGCTTGGTACCCGTTGAGTAATCAACGTTGGTACTGTACCAAGGGTTGAGTACTCGCGAAAAGTGAGCGCATCGAGGCACTATAATTGTCGAGTACTCCACGAGTTCACGGACTACCGTTAGAAGGTTTGTGTCCGATTTCCTCAGGTCCCTTATCAAAATTGTTTTCCCAATCTTACGCACAAACTCTCGTTTCTCAGACAATCATAAAATATATCAGACATTATTTTAACGCTACAAAATATATATTATTTTAACAATAAGCAAAAGAAACATTATTTTAGTACTACAAGGCATATAAAACACACTACAGAAATAAATAGCACGGAATAAAAGTTCAACTCGGCCGGTTGGTGGGGCCGGTTAGTCCCGTCGTAGACGTTTGCGATGAACCCGCTTGCCTTTCGTACTCGGCCAGTCTGGCCTTCTTTAATTTTTCACGGATGTTTCGTCCAAGCCGTTTTCTTTTGGGCTTATTTTCGGCGGCTGGGGGATATATCGTCGCGAGTTCCACGGTCAGTGGCCGTATTTGTCCTGCCACGGCCACCTGCACCAACTGCTCATTTCGCTCGGTTTCGAGCGCACGCACCTGCAATTTCAGGGCGCGGATCTCCATTTGGTCCTGAGCGGCCTGTGTTTGCAGCTGGAGGATCTGAGCTGTTTTCTTCTTCATCGCTTCGGGACTAGGTCCCCTCGAACTCCCGACATTTTCCTTTCAATTTATCCACTCGGACCCGGAGTTCGTCAGCACGTTGTTGGGCCTGCTCCCGATCCTTCCGAAGATTCTCCATTAACTTATACACTGAAAACATAAAGGGTGTTATTAATTTTACACATACTAAAAGAGCTGGAACAACGAATAATTGTACTTATTAATCAATACTAGTAATGTGTCGCTAGGACATTGATATACTTGTTACTTACAACTCGATTTAAAAGGAAAACACTTCATTTAATAATAAACCTTAGTCAATTTTTAATCATTAATTAAGACACCAAATGAATACGAGATTATTATTCAACAATAAACATCAGTCAAGTTTGATCGTTAACTAAATCACACCCACTAAATAAGAAGTTATTGTACTACGTCAATTGTCGGCCTTTGTTCACAATCGATGCTTGCGGGGCCTTCCTCTCTTCCTCGGGGGTACCTCGGCCTCCTCTAATTCTTCCAGGGACACCCCCTCCCTTTCTACCCTGATTTGCAGCTCTATCTTCTTTAGCCGGATCTGAGTGGCTTCCACGTCCCAGGCCGCTTGATCTCGGGCCTCCTGCAACCGGTTATTCTCCGGCTCCACCTTCACCCATGCCGGGGCATCTACTTCGGGGTCCGTCCGGATTACTCGATTGCGCAATCCAGGTCCCGTCCCTGGCTCCACCGATGGATATGGTACCAGATGTACCGGGTCCGGAGTCGGGTGACCGTCTGCCGATCGGCTTCCTCCTCTCTGGAATCATCTGATTGCGACATGTCTACAAGGTAAGAATCAAGATCTGTGCCCCACCAATATAACTTTTCAATCCAAGTTAGGACAACATACACAAAATTTCCTTACTTAAAACGAATGGTACTTTAATCACTAAATTTACTACAATTACTATAAACTTAAAATTTCGATTCAGTTTATTGAGATATCCTGTTGATTTAATTAAATTAGGAAAAATTCTAACGATATTAGGCATAATTCAAAAATCATTTTTGTTTTAAATTATTATTTTAAATCTTCCTATTCTATTTACCACTAGATGGTAGTTTAAAAATTTTTATTTTAAATTTTTAGGTAATTTTAGATAATCATGCACAATTTCCACTAAATGCGAGTACACCAAGCGATGGGTACTAGTGACGAGCTCAGTCTCTTGTTCACTCACTCTTTCCTTGGCTGTATTCGTTGTAAGTGGTATAATCGTCTTTTCTTCATCCGAGGTAAGTTATGTATAAATCATATATACTTAATTTAGAGAAAAATTGGCGATTATTTTGCCCGCTGAAGATATCGAGGTTCACCTCCTGGAGCTCGTCTTATCCTTCTTAGTCGAGAGTCAATGATTTTGGTTTTATAACACTGATGTACGGTAATTTATTATTCGAAGTAATTTGATAAATAAAGATTTTTGTCTATGTTAATTTAATGAAATTTGCATGTTTAACTTACCCATTTGACATTAGCTTGGGTAGTTGATAGTAACCCTTTACTCATATACCCAGGCGACCCGAAGGATGGTGGCATTCTTCTAGGGGGGGGGGGTGTTACTAAAAATAACTTCCCAGAGTTTTGATCACTTCTATATATAACTGAATTATATACGACAAATAACTACATTACTAATAATAACTAGGTGATATATGACTACTGATATTAATAGTAACAATAATATTAATGATACTAGTAATGATACTATAATAATAATAATAATAGTAATAATAACCATGATATTATAATGACCTTATAATTATTAACTATTTGTAATTTATGGCTCAAAACATTTATGCCAAGGGCAAACTATTATAGTTATTTATATTTTGTATATTTACCGTTAATAGTTAATCATAACCTTTATAATTTATATTTATACCTGGATGGGGATTATTGTATTAATCTTGTAGTTTACATTTATAAGTATTTCATATATAAGTAATTACAACTTATAATTTTATCTTCCGCAACTTACAATTTGATGGTTCATGATGGATAAAAGTGCGTTTTATACTTCCTGATCTTTGATTTTTTCAGTTTATGGCTTTATATATTACGATTTATAACGTTATTTTTATAATTTATAACTTTGTATTTGACTAGTTATAACTCTACATTCATGATTTATAAGTTTATAACTTTATGTTTTGCCATTTATAACTTTACATTTGCGATTTATAAGTTTATAACTTTATATTTTGCCATTTATAACTTTACATTTGCGATTTATAAGTTTATATTTTAGGATTTGTAACTATATATTTTACCATTTATAACTCTACATTTACGATTTATAAGTTTATATTTTAGGATTTGTAACTTTATATTTTCTAATTTATAATTTTAGATTTTGTAATTTATAACTCTATATTTTATGATTTAAAACTTTATATTTTATGATTTATAACTTTATATTTTATCATTTATAATTTTATACTTCATGATTTAGAACTTTATATTTTAGGATTTATAACTTTAAATTTTATAATTTATGATTTTATATTTTAAGATTTATAACTTTAGATTTTCCAACTTATAACTTTATATTTTATAATTTCGATTTTATGCAGGTTTTATGCAACTTTTATGAATTATCCAACACACGTTCCCGGATTTTTCAGGTTTATTTCGTAACTAATTGCGAGTTCCACGTATATATAGGTTATATATTGTTAGCTATGAGCATATTCCGACACTCAAATTTTATATATTATTATTTCCGATCCATAACTTACAATCGAAATTTACCCATTCATAGTTATATTTTCGGGATCGATATAATTCGTATCTAAAATATTAACCTTATTCGCAACTTATATTTCATAATTGGCAGGGAAAATTATAGTCAAGTGCTTATACATTTCTAAATATTTTAAGTAGGGGCTTAGGTTAATCGATTAATAGTTTAATTTTTTAGAATCATAATATCCGGAAGGACAGGGAGCAGGCGCAGCAGCAGGTCAAGCGACTACAACTCAGCGTCAACCAGTTCAAGGAACGTTGTCGGAATATGGAGCAGACCTGGATTCGCCCTGAGGTGGCACACAAGTACTTGAAACAGATTGAGCAGCTTCAGCTCCAGAGCACTCAAGACAAAATCGAAATACGAGCCCTAAAACTACAGATGCGGGCCATGGAGACAAAATTAAATCAACGGACCATCGACGAGCATGTCACGGCAGCTATCCGGTCCATGGCTATAGAACTGACCGAAATGCACCCACCCAAGCCCAGGGCCAAGCGAAAACGATTAGACCGAGATGGTCGTGAGCGGCTCAAACGACTGAGGTTAGCAGAACAAAGACTAGAAGAAGAGGCAAGAAAGTCAGTACCACTTAACCCGTTCATGTACAGGATCAGTGGATAGAAATAAAATTGTAGATAGTTGAAGTTGAATTCTTGTATGTTGAATGATGAAGATGAGTGAAGAGGTGTGCATGGCGTTTTGGGAAAACAATAGAAGTAGGGGACCAGTGAAATCGGACACAAATCTTCTACCGATAGTCCGTGGACCCAAAGAGTACTCGACAATTATAGTGCAAGTAGTGCGCTCACTTTTTGCGAGTACTCACCCAGTTGACACAGTACCAACGGTGATCGCTCATCGGGTGTCAATTGGCAAAATCAAGCTTGTATTCTGGGTTACGCTGGAAACAGCACGAAAGGGTGAGATGTCTGCCCACCTGTAACCTACCAAACGTATAGGTAAATTAGCTGAATTGTTCTCATCATCCTATAACCTGGGNACAAATTATACCTTTATAAGGCTAGTATAAACGCACATATATTGTTGGGTTTTAGGTAATTTAAGTCGGTAACCTCTGACTCGTGTCCTTTTTGATTAAAACAATAAACTACCCAAAGTATATTTGAATCACAAAAATATATATTCTTGTCTCAATAATAAATAATCAATAATCAAAGTTAAGTTTGGCCGATTCTCCGCTCGGCGTTGATGCTTTGACAAAAGATAATATTCACCTTTTATTTCCTTAGGTTCTCTTGATCAACGTTTTCCTCTTCAATTTGATTTGATCCTTTTTCACCTTTTCGAATTCCTATTTTATATCTTCTTTTTCCCTAATCTCCTTAATTCGTTTTTACCTTTCGCCTTTTCTCGTTTCTTCTTATCCTAACTGAGGCAAAATGCCAATTTGCTCTGATTTTCACATTCCTTATATACTCTTCGAAATCGGGATGACAAATGGTTATTGCCGAGCCAATCTCTCACTTGACATTCGACTCCACATATCTGCTTCGGCTGTCAGTGAGCCTGTCACCCATAATGGTCCAACGAACCAAGATAATTAATGGCCCGTCCGGTCTTTCTGCACACACTCTTCACCTTGTTCTTTTCCCATTAATCATTGTGTCACGATAATGGGCCCAAATCTTCCTTCTATTTACTTTTCTCTTTGTTTACCCAGCTCGGGTTTCCTTCATCTCTCGGGTTCTCCATTGACTCGGGTTTCCTATTAGCTCGGGTTTTCTATTAGCCAATTAATTAATTAATTAACGTTTTCTGTTTTAACACATTTGAATGCTTTACGACCCTTCCTAACCATTTTCTGATAAATCCCTAATCATCATTTTGTTGACCATTAGCTAATCTATATCTGTCCCGTTTTCCCAATTCAATTTCTATGATTTTGTTGAGGTCTCGATATTTGAAACACTCAACTTGTCTAGTTCTTATATAGATAAAAACAAAAGTTTTGATATAAATATTTATTATTAATAAAAATTACCCAAAATGAACAATTTTCAATTATACTCTTGCTATCGCTTATTTCCTTCAATCAAATAAAATCGCATTATCAATTAAATCAAATTCTTTCGAGTTATTTCAAAATGCTTGTAGATATATGTTTTGTTCGTATGTTATATGATGCGTGCTATTTAAAAATTACTGCTTTATTAAAACAAATTTGTGAGACTTTTTTTTGTGCTGTCTCTGGTTTTAGTTATTCTTCAGGATTAACTTTATATCAGGATTACCCTTCAGAATTCTTATCCGCTAATTTTTGGCAATTTTTATGAATATTGTTGGGGTATTTATACCACTCCTAAAATTAATAAATAAAATATTTTAATTTCCGGCTTATACGCACGGAATATTATTATATAAATTTACAGATGTTTTTATTTATTCATGTGTCAATAATATTATATAATTTTTATATTAATTTTTTTCAAGCTATTAAGACAGATGCTTTTATAAAATATATTCCATATGACGTTTTGTTAGTGATTTTATTTCTAAATGATTTTAACTTATAATTATAATTGTTAGAAGCTATAACATTTAATTCTTCGGTCATCAAAATAAATTACTAAGACTATTAAATCCGAAATTATATTTCAATAAATCTGATTATATAAACAAATATTCTTGGGACATTTTCTAAATTTTAATTTCAACCAAATATCAACATACCATCGCATTCATACTTGAATTTCAATTTTATTAAAAATTATTTTATTTTAAAATTTCAATTATCATTTCAATTTTAATATCTTAAAATAATTTAAGTTTCAATTAAAATTTTACAAATTTTAATCATGAACTAATTTAATTTAGTATTTTAATTTTAACTCCTCACATCCCCCTTTTTTAAAATGTTTGATCTTCTCAACATTTCTGACTACCATCTTCCCATTTTGATCTTTAAGTAAGTAGCTCCGTTCATGTATTTTCTTTATCACTTTGTACGGCCCTTCCCACCTTGCATCGTCTTTATTTCGAATTTCTTGTTTGATCAAGACCACATCTTCCATTTCAAAATCTCTCACTGTTTTGCTTATTTTTGGTTTTAGTGTTTTATCCTCTATTCTCTTTTCCATATCTTCTCTATTTATTTCTTTATTCGAGTACCATTTCATTCTGTCGATTTTCCTCCCAAATATAATCTCTGCTGGGCTTACTCCCGTTGTTTTTTGAACTGTTGCATTTAACGTATATTCTATTTCTGGCACTATATCAGCCCAGTTTTTCCTTCCTCCTTCATTCAATGACGCGTTAATATACTCTCTGATTGTTCTGAATTGTCTTTCAATAATACCATTCGTGTTATGGTGATATGGGCTTGAGAAAATTAATTCAATGCCAGCTGCCTTTGCTAGTTCTTTTATACTTCTTGCTTCAAAGTTCTTCCCACAATCTACATGAAGTTCTTTTGGAGCTCCAAACTTTAATATCCATTTATTTAATAACGTCTCACTAATTGTTTTTTCGTCTTGCTTGTTTATGGCCGTTAATGAGATGTATTTACTATAGTGGTCAATGATTCCGCAAATATATTTCTTTTTGTTGAACGTTTCTTTCAATGGCCCACATATATCCATATATATCTTCTCGAATGGTTCTGTACTCTTTATTGTTTGAGTTTCCTCCTTTGTCTTGGTTGTTATCGTTTTCATTTTCTGACATCTTTCGCAGTTCTCAATTACCTTTTTTACTTCCGTTGCTAAATTTTCCATGTCGCAGTTATTCTGGATATATTTTGTTACTTTCTGTGCACCTGCATGGCACAGCAATACGTGTACTTCTTTTATCATCCTCTGTCTATTATCTGACGGTATCCATATTTTACCTTGCTTAGTTAGTACCGTGTTGTTTTCCATTATGAACTTACAATCTTTATTTTCTAACTTATTCTTTATTTCTTGGACCTCCATATTGTCATTTTGCCACTTGTTATATCCGCCTTCTGCTGTTACTGTTAATATTCTGGTTTTAATTTTGCCGGTTTTTGCGTCTTCGTGTTCCATCATACACTGTACACATGTTCCGCATGTTTTCCTGGATAGCATATCCGCGTTTGTATGGCTTGTTCCTTTCCTGTATTCCATTTTAATATCCAGGCTGCTTAAATAGTTGATCCATGTCTGGAATTGAGCAGTTATTGGTTTCTTTGTTGTTACCATAAACGTAATAGCTTTATGGTCCGTTCTCAGTACCATATAAGTAATGGTTGAAATGTTTACAAAAATAGTATATTGCCAATAATTCTTTTCTGGTAATGCAGTATCCTTTTTCGTGGCTGCTCATCGCATGTGAACCATATGCAATGACATGTTCATGTCCTTTTTCATCCTTTTGCGAAAGAACTGCTCCAATAGTATCGAAGCTCGCGTCTGTGTCTAATATAAATTCTTTTCTGAAATCTGGAAATACCAATACTGGGGCGGTTATCAATGCTTCTTTCATTTCCCCGAAAGCCTTTTCACACATCTCTGTCCATCTTATTTTCTCATTGTTTTTTCCGCATATGCTTTCTAGTGCTCTTGCCTTCTTTGCATAGTCTTTATGAACCGTCGATAATAGTTACAGATACCCAGAAAGCTCCTCAGATTCTTCACACATTTTGGTTTTTGAAATGATTGTATTGCTTCTATCTTAGTATTATCTGTTTGTATGCCGTCTTTATTTATTATGTGTCCCAGAAACTTCACTTCTTTTCTAAATATTTGACATTTTTCGGGGTTCAATCTTAGTCCTGCTGTTGCGATCTTCCCTAGGACTTTTCCAAATATGTTATAATGGTCTTCTTCTGTCTTTGTGAATATTAGGATGTCGTCTAAATATACCATCACTCCATCTTTCCACAAATCTTTCAATACTTTCGTCATTAATTCTTGAAATGTTCCTGGTGCCGCTGCAATACCGAACGGCATCCTGTTAAAACAGAACTGTCCTTCTTTTGTTGAGAATGCTGTTTTCTCTTGAGATTCTTTATCTAACTTCACTTGGTAATAAGCATTTCCCAAGTCGATTGAGCTAAAATATCTGGATCCGTGTAGGATGTCTAAAATTTCATCTACATTTGGCATTGGAAATGCTTGTCTTTCTGTTATCTTGTTTAATTGTCTGAAGTCTAGACAAAGCCTGATGTCTTTTTTCTCTTTCTTCCATACACAAACTAAAGGTGTGTTCCACGGTGAATTACACTTCCTAATTATTCCGTTGTTTTCTAGATTTTTTATTGCTTCCTCAATCTTGTCTTCCAAATTTATTGGCTGACGTCTCGGTTTAATCATTATTGGCTCTCCTTTCGTGATGATCTTATGTTTTATCAGATTGGTACACCCAATGTCCCATTTATCTGCCATAAAAACATTTCTTTCAATACTGCCCATTTTAACATTGATGTTTATTTTACCCATAGTTTCTAATCTACTGTTGTTTGCACATCTTAGCGATTCCCTTGTTTCTAATATTTCGATATTTTCTAATCGATCAATTACAGATTTAGCCATCACATTAATTCGCGCTCCTGTATCCAATAAACAATCTACTTTCCGCCCTTGGATATCCAGTGTTGTACTCGGTCTACCTTGCATTATATTATATGTTATTACTGGACTTTTTTGTTCTTCTACTGACAAAATATTCTGCTCTCTAGTATCTTCTACAATTTCATTAATACACACGTCTCCATTTTTCTTGAGGAATTTGTAAATTTTCTCTATAGTTCTTTCCTCGTGTTTTACTAATTCATTTACTTTACACTCCTCTTTAAATTTTTTCTGAATTTCCTTATCATTCGACTTTTTAATTTCTACACTACTATTATTATTAATATCACGTTCAAAAACTCTACAATCTTTATCAATCATACAATCATCATACATACTTAAATTACACATACCGTTAGCATTCATTCTTTGGTTGAAATCAATATTACTTAGTAAATTGCTCCGATCAATGTCCCGTTTGACGGAGCGTGCTCGTTTGGGTCATTCTCCCTGTTATACTCGTCTGGCTGGCTTGACTGTTTTGTATTCATCATCTCATCATCAGACTCGATAGCTGCAATATCTTTTCTGTTATATTGTTGGTTTCCCCATTGTCTTTGATGTACGTTCCTTGATTGATACATATCTTCCCTTTGTTGATAGGTATTTCTTTGAATTCTTCCTCCTGACATCTTCCTTTGGTCTCGATCTCTTCCTTGATTTCGTCTTTCCATATTTGTGTAGCACTCTCTTTCTTTGTGTCCTCGTGCATTGCATCTATGACATTTGATTGTTGGGCATTCTCTTCGTATGTGACCTTCAACACCACATGCATAACATTGAAATCTTCTTTTTATATTACATTCTCTGCTACTGTGTCCCGGTTTTTGACACGTCCAGCATTCTATCACTTTAACTCTTGTCTCTGGTTTCCATTCGTTGATTTCTCTCTTCGTGGCTCCAACTTGTACTACATCTCTATAAGTTCTTCCCCCAGTTACCTTCTGCGGTTTCATATTCTTCAATCAAAGTCCTGTCCAGAAGTGTAATAACTAGTACCATTTGGGTCTTCACTGGTGTCTTCGTTATTTCAAAGAACCTCTGACATTCTTTGATAAATAATTCGAGGTCATCTCCTCTGTGGAATTTTTCTGGAAGTAATCTTCCAATAAGCAGATCCGTTGGAATGGTCGCCATGTTAGAAGCTATAACATTTAATTCTTCGGTCATCAAAATAAATTACTAAGACTATTAAATCCGAAATTATATTTCAATAAATCTGATTATATAAACAAATATTCTTGGGACATTTTCTAAATTTTAATTTCAACCAAATATCAACATACCATCGCATTCATACTTGAATTTCAATTTTATTAAAAATTATTTTATTTTAAAATTTCAATTATCATTTCAATTTTAATATCTTAAAATAATTTAAGTTTCAATTAAAATTTTACAAATTTTAATCATGAACTAATTTAATTTAGTATTTTAATTTTAACTCCTCACAATAATAATATTAGTATTTATTCGATAATTCACAATTATTTTCTGTAATTATAATTAATGATTTAATCTGCCCTTTTATAGAATATTAAATATGTTGCATAAACTCACACAAAAAGTTACACAAAACCGTATATTCAGACTACCCAATAATGTATACAAGATTCTACATAATATAAAATAATTAAAACTTACACCGATAATCAAAAATATAAATTGTTAATTATAAATAAAATAACAACACAAGGAATAATCACAAATGATTGTCAGTTCGATATATACATTTGATTGCTTCTATAACAACACAAGGAATAATCACAAATAATTGTCAGTTAGATTCACAAATGATTGTCAGTTCGATATATACATTTGATTGCTTCTATAACAACATAAGGAATAATCACAAATAATTGTCAGTTAGATTCACAAATGATTGTCAGTTCGATTTATACATTTGATTGCTTCTGCATTGTATTGGATTGGACTGATATTGTTGGCCTCTCATGATGATCTACTGTCTTTCTTCGGCGATATATATTGACTCGGTACATTCTAGGCCCCGTCTTGTAATACTTGTTGAGGGTGAATGTGGTAATGGCCTACCCTCATCATCCAACATTCCTCCCTGGGCCTGTCAAGATAATGTCCGCATTATCTTTTATGCTACGAACTAACTCTATTTCGCAGTCTTGAATGAGCATTTTCGTCCGATTGAACCCTTTGCCCAATGCGATATTCAATATATCACCCTCGTTTATTCGTCTTCCAAATGACGAGTCAACTCTTTTTCTGTAATTTGTTGTTTCTCTTTTTCAATTATAAAATGGGGCTCTTCTATGTTGATGTCAGGTTCTGGTCCCAATTCATCTTCTGGTTCATCGACGCTCATTGTGCCTTCTTCTTCTCCACTATCTTGTTCCTTTGCCGAGAAGTACTCCTCATCCGAGTATAGATCGCACTCTGTCATCATCTTGTTGTAGCTTCGTTGTTCCTGTGGTTCAAGTCTGACTGTTTGCACAGGTTCCTGCTTTCTTTCTTCCGATATGAATATTAAATCATCGTCACTATCCTCTAGCTCGTTTTCGAATGTCTTTCGAGTTTCATCCCTGCGGAATTTCAATTCGAATTGTGAGGGCTCAATATATATATCTTCATCTTCCATATATAGATCATCTTATTTTGCTGTTGCTTGTGGATATTCTGATGCTGCATTCCATTTCACCACCTCCCACTGTCTTTCGACAATGTCATAAATAACTTTCAGGATTGTCGTAGTGTGTCTTGCCGAAAAAGGTTCAGGTTTCTTTAATATTTCATTTACTGCTTTGTCTTTATACCACCTTTTGTGATGTTTGATGACTTGGTAGGCCAGATTTGATAACTTGATTTTATGGGGAGCTACATTCTTTACGAATGATGTCAAGAATGCATCATTTGCCATTTCTCTTACTCCCATCACTTTGTCCAAATCTAGAGTTAGGGCTTTTAATTTGTCCATGATCTCGTACCCTACTACTATCTTTTCGCATAGTAATTTTTGGATATCAATGAGTGCCTGATATTCGTCCTCGTTGCCAACAATGTTTTCTTTATTTGCCTCCGTTTTTTCAGAATAGTAGTAGTAAGACTTTTGTCCGGGGCGTGATTCTTTTGTCATATACTGCAGAGCCCTTTGAATTCCGGATACATATCACTACTGATCTTAGATTACTATTGATGTCCATTATCAGCCTTGTCTCCACGAACATAAGACGCTAATGTTTTTCTGCTGTTGATAGATCTTGATGGGTAAAGGATATTTTCCCTGCAATTGGATTGTGGATTTGATGACTTCTAGCTCTCTGAAAGGATTCGGATGTTGGGTATATATAATATTTCAATGGCAATCACGCATGGTAGATTGCTCATTTGAATGATTAAATTATTGAATTCGTTCGGCACACTTCGATTAGTTTTTATTGTTTTTATTACTATTGAACAGTTGCTGGTAGTCATAAGCGGGATTCTTTCTTGACAAATTGACACTTCTGTTTTCGTGATGTGGAACACTATTCTGTGAGTCACTTTTTTTCCTTCTTTTACTGCGTCTTCTGCATTAGAGAATTGTTCGAATGTGCAGATTAAATCTCTGAGCTTTACTCTTCGAGCTTCATTGAATTTAATTAAATGTAATACCCGTTCTTCTATTTCGACCATGTCGTTCGAGATACAGACTTGATTTGGAAAGCTTCTGATAGTAATGGGGGTGCCGTCTATACTGATTTTGTTTTGTAGATTTTTATAGAAGCTCTTATAGTTTTTATGAAATCATAGGTTACATATCTTTTGGGTTTATTTCTATCTGAATTTCGTTGATTTTGTTGGGAACTGCTTGGATTGCATTTGATTTGATTGTATTACTATTCTAAAAAACAAATAATAAATATTTATGTCTGTTGCGCATTTGAGGTTTACCCTTATACGCAGTTATATAAATACTAACATATAAATATATATATATATATATATATATATATATATACTCAGGCCCGGCGCGAGGCGGGTACGATGCGTGATTTTCACGCAGGCGCCACGGCGGAAAAATAAAAAAAGGCGGCAAAATTGTACAGAAATTTTTTATTTTCATAACAATTTCCATTCTATTGTTTAATAACTAGTCCAATTTGAACAATATTGTTCCATCTGTGAAAAATATTTTTGTTTTGAAAAATAGTTTATCGTTTTTTTATTCTTATTATGGAATGCGAAGGCGGTAATATGCAATTTTCACACATCATCTGAAACTCTAGCGCCGGTGCTGTATATATCATTGACCAATTTACATGATTTTTGAAAATTTTGAAACTATTATACCAGTGTGTACAGAGTATATATTTGTCCAGGGATATATTTGTCCAAGTGAAAATGCCCTGGTACTTCTTTGACCAGTCAGTGACGATTCCACTGCCTTTTCCACTTGTACTTTTTATAGACCTGTACACTAGTGACTATTGCTAGAATTGCAAATGATAACACACTTGTAGCAATCACGTAAAAGGCCATTGTGGCTTACTTGCTTTATTTTGGAAAACTTGTAATTCATTCCAGTTATTTATAATTATTGGTTTCCCCGTAGGTAATTTTATCAGATTTTTCTCAAATTGTTTTTTGGTGTTACCTTTATCAATTTTTATATATCTGTCTAACAGCTTGTGTGTCGTTTCTCTGTCTATGTTTGTTATCTTTTGTAATGACTGTTGGGTGGATATTGAAATTGTGGTAGTTGTTGTTATGATGGTTGTTGGTATGATGGGTTTATATCTGTTTGTTATAGTGGTTCTTATTCCTTTGCACCTTATTTGTGATGTGTCTACTACGGTGGTTCAATGTGCACAGAGAGTGTAATTAGTGTTAGGTTCTAAGTTTATGAATTCAACACTATCTCCTTTCTCAAATTCGTCAGTTGATCTAGCCTCATCTTTTTTCATATCACTAGTTTCTAGATATAGGTCTCTTATTGATGATTTATTTAAGTTATATACTTTTGTTGAGGATACCTAAATAACAATTTATAAAGAAATAAATAAAATTACCTGGGGGAAGATCGCCATGACAAACGGGACGATCTATTGGAACTCAGAAAAGAAAACGGAAGTAAAAAAAATTGAAAATGAGAAAAATAAAGGAAATAAAAGTTATTAAACAGGAAAATAAAAATCGAGGTCAGTACTAATTAATTAGTAAAAAAAGGAAAAGGAATTTTGAAATCGGGGAAAAGGAAAACGACAATATCCTTATCTCGGCAGCTTGCCAGTGATAACAGAATTGATGGTAGAAGGCGGTCAAACAAAAAAGGGAAAAGGGAAAACAACTTGACAGATGTCAGAGATAAAAATGGGACAGTCGGGGAAAGTAGGAGAAGGAAAATGGAAAAACACTTGATTATCTAGAGTGCCACCAGAGAAGCGAACTATATAAGGGAAAACTGGTGGACATGAAAAGAGAAGAAAAATTAGAGACAAAGTGACGTGAAATTGAAAACGATTTGGAAGACGATTTGAGAGACAATTTGAAAGACGATTTGAGAGACGATTTGAGAGACGATTTGAGAGACGATTTGAGAGAATGATATTCGTTTTTTAGATAAAATTATTGGAGAAAATTAGACGTTGGACGAAACGTTGTTGGACAAACGATTGTCAAAAATAATTGTAAAGGAAATAATTGTGGAGAATAATTATTGGAGAAGAGTTGAAGAAAAGAATTAGTTGAATAATAAAACGAAAAGAAGTTGTTTGATTATTCGAATAAAGTTTGGAAGAAAGTCAAAGAAAACAACCAGCTCAAAATCCCAGTTTAAAAACCAATCAGTAATTTGTGATCTTTTAATCCGGTGTTATACACAAGTGCTATTCCTCACCGAGTGTTATAATAAGCATTGTATAGTCACTAAGCAGAGTGTTGAATTTATTGTCAGTGTCAAGTGAAAGTTTATTTGTGATTAGCAATACAGATTTCTGTTGTCAAGTGTTATTTGTGAATCATATAAAGACACGCTTGGAGTCAGAGTAACATTTAAATTTATCACCAACCCAATAACCCATCACTTTAATCTTATAAGGTGAGATGTTAATTTGAATGTATCCAGCCATGTGTTCTACTGAGTGTATGTTTTTATTTTCTATTTCAGTTGATCTATATAACCCTAAAATCGTTAAAAATGTCACTGCCATCATTAATGTTTTTTGTGATCGTAACCCGTATTTATGGGGTGGTTTTTCTATTAACTCTGTTTCTGCTAATTTACATCTATTAACATGTATTATTATAGGATCCTCTTTTTTATGTTTATGTAGATGCAGATTTTTGTGTACTACCTTTATCACTTTGTATGGTCCTTTAAATGGTCTTTCTAATTTAGTTGTTTTGCCTTTACCTACTTGTTGTGACATAAGTCTAACCTTATCTCTCACTTTGAAGTTATGAGGTTTGTTATTTTTATCATAATCTGCCTTATACTGTTCTTGCCTAAATTTAACNTATGTTTGTTATCTTTTGTAATGACTGTTGGGTGGATATTGAAATTGTGGTAGTTGTTGTTATGATGGTTGTTGGTATGATGGGTTTATATCTGTTTGTTATAGTGGTTCTTATTCCTTTGCACCTTATTTGTGATGTGTCTACTACGGTGGTTCAATGTGCACAGAGAGTGTAATTAGTGTTAGGTTCTAAGTTTATGAATTCAACACTATCTCCTTTCTCAAATTCGTCAGTTGATCTAGCCTCATCTTTTTTCATATCACTAGTTTCTAGATATAGGTCTCTTATTGATGATTTATTTAAGTTATATACTTTTGTTGAGGATACCTAAATAACAATTTATAAAGAAATAAATAAAATTACCTGGGGGAAGATCGCCATGACAAACGGGACGATCTATTGGAACTCAGAAAAGAAAACGGAAGTAAAAAAAATTGAAAATGAGAAAAATAAAGGAAATAAAAGTTATTAAACAGGAAAATAAAAATCGAGGTCAGTACTAATTAATTAGTAAAAAAAGGAAAAGGAATTTTGAAATCGGGGGGAAAAGGAAAACGACAATATCCTTATCTCGGCAGCTTGCCAGTGATAACAGAATTGATGGTAGAAGGCGGTCAAACAAAAAAGGGAAAAGGGAAAACAACTTGACAGATGTCAGAGATAAAAATGGGACAGTCGGGGAAAGTAGGAGAAGGAAAATGGAAAAACACTTGATTATCTAGAGTGCCACCAGAGAAGCGAACTATATAAGGGAAAACTGGTGGACATGAAAAGAGAAGAAAAATTAGAGACAAAGTGACGTGAAATTGAAAACGATTTGGAAGACGATTTGAGAGACAATTTGAAAGACGATTTGAGAGACGATTTGAGAGACGATTTGAGAGACGATTTGAGAGAATGATATTCGTTTTTTAGATAAAATTATTGGAGAAAATTAGACGTTGGACGAAACGTTGTTGGACAAACGATTGTCAAAAATAATTGTAAAGGAAATAATTGTGGAGAATAATTATTGGAGAAGAGTTGAAGAAAAGAATTAGTTGAATAATAAAACGAAAAGAAGTTGTTTGATTATTCGAATAAAGTTTGGAAGAAAGTCAAAGAAAACAACCAGCTCAAAATCCCAGTTTAAAAACCAATCAGTAATTTGTGATCTTTTAATCCGGTGTTATACACAAGTGCTATTCCTCACCGAGTGTTATAATAAGCATTGTATAGTCACTAAGCAGAGTGTTGAATTTATTGTCAGTGTCAAGTGAAAGTTTATTTGTGATTAGCAATACAGATTTCTGTTGTCAAGTGTTATTTGTGAATCATATAAAGACACGCTTGGAGTCAGAGTAACATTTAAATTTATCACCAACCCAATAACCCATCACTTTAATCTTATAAGGTGAGATGTTAATTTGAATGTATCCAGCCATGTGTTCTACTGAGTGTATGTTTTTATTTTCTATTTCAGTTGATCTATATAACCCTAAAATCGTTAAAAATGTCACTGCCATCATTAATGTTTTTTGTGATCGTAACCCGTATTTATGGGGTGGTTTTTCTATTAACTCTGTTTCTGCTAATTTACATCTATTAACATGTATTATTATAGGATCCTCTTTTTTATGTTTATGTAGATGCAGATTTTTGTGTACTACCTTTATCACTTTGTATGGTCCTTTAAATGGTCTTTCTAATTTAGTTGTTTTGCCTTTACCTACTTGTTGTGACATAAGTCTAACCTTATCTCTCACTTTGAAGTTATGAGGTTTGTTATTTTTATCATAATCTGCCTTATACTGTTCTTGCCTAAATTTAACTTTTAAATTTGCGACTTTATATACCTCTTGTAATCTCTCTTGCATTAATGTTACTTAATCTGGTCTATCTAAATATTGTGATACTCGAGGCTCAAAAATTGTATCGATCGGTGTCGCAGGCTCTCTTAAGAACATTAAAAAATATGGTGAATATCCCGTTGTCTCATTGGGTGTGATATTGTGAATGTATGTGCATTGATTAACGTATTCATCCCAATTATTTTAGATTTTTCCCACAAACACGGCTAATCTACTTCTCTAATCTACATTGGTTGTGGTGATCGTTAAATGTGGGTGCTTTGTTTTCGTGATATGGTTTTAATCTAAGTATGTTTATTTTGATTTGTTTATTGTCTTTTAAAATTGTGCTGACGTTTTTGTACATATTTAACAGTTTGTATGGGCCTTCGCACTTTGTTTCAAATCCTCTAGTGAAAGGTTTCTTAAAACGATGCCTATTATTAGTTCTGTTTGGTTTTGAGTTTGTTGAGTGTTTTTGTTTTTTAGAATGCTTTTTTGTTTGGGTATTTGTGATTCTTTATCGATTGTTTTTATCTTGTTTTCGTTTTCATCTTTTAAGTTTGGTAGGTTTGTATTGTGTCCAAAAACTGATTGGCTAGGATTTTTATTGTTTAAGCATGAAGGGTTGTTTCGTAATCCTATTAGTATTTCTGGCAATTTTTCTAACCAGTTGTTGTTATTATTCGTTTTTGTTCTGATTGCTTGTTTTATCGATCGGTGTAATCTCTCCACTTTTCCATTTGATTGTGGGTTGTATGCTGTTGTTCTGATTTTGTTGATGTTATATTTGTTGCAAAGTCTTTTGAAAATGTCGGATTCGAACTGTCTACCCTGATCGCTGATTATTGTTTTTGGGCAGCCATACCGTGCGAACCAGTTTAGTTCTAATTTACTACATATTTTTGCTGCTGATATTTCCCTTATGGGTATGGCTTCGAACCAATTTGTTTTTCGGTCTACTTTAGTTAATAAATACTTGTTTTCATTATTTGGAGGTAGAGGACCGACTATGTCGATATGTATCGTTTCGAACGGTTCAGAACTTGGGAATTCTGCAATTGTTGTTTTGAATCGTTTTGTTGTTAATTTATTCTTTTGACACTGTGGACAATTTTTTACGAACGTTTTTACGTCCCTTCTCATATAAGGCCTAAACAACTTTGGTATGCAGAAGTTCGTATGTGGCTTTGTTTCCCGGATGGTAGATGTTGTGATATTTCTGGAGGTATTGATCACGCAGTTCTGCTGGTACTATAATCCTTTTGTTGATTGTCGTTTGAAGTGTCGTACCATATGCCGTCTATTTCTTCCAATTGGAGTGAATTCAACCTTGGAATTTTGATTATTGTTTCTTTTTGTTTAGTTTTTAAATTTTCTAACTCTATGATGGGTGGTATGTTAAGTGCATTGATGTCGGTTTCTATTCTTGATAATGCATCTGCACTTATGTTAGCCTGAACCTGCTATGTATTTTATTTTACAATTAAATTGTGAGATATAGTTTAGTTGTCTTATTTGTCTTGGAGAAGGGTTTTTCATGTTCATTGCGTTTATTAAGGTTTATGATCGGTATACACTTCAAATTCCTTTCCTTCCAATAGGTATTGGAAGTGTCTGATTGTATCATGTAGCGCTAATAACTCCCTGTCAAAAGTGGAGTATCTCATTCGGTGAGTTTTAAGCTTCTTTGAGAAGAAAGTTATTGGTCTTTTTTCGTTATTTTCTTCTTGAAATATCGTTCCGCCCATTGCTAATCCCGAACAGTCTGTGTTGACTATGTATGGTAATTCTTGGTTGGGATAGCTTAGGATGCTTGCGTTTTTCAGGTTTTCTTTTGCCTGTTCGAAAGCTGTTATTAGTTTTTCGTTCCAATTTATTTTGATGTTTCTCTTTATTTTGTTCAGTTCGTTGAGATGGGCTAGCCTTTCGCTACATTTTAGTATGTATTTGTGGTAGAAGTTGATCATGCCAAGGAAGCGTCTTAGCTCTTTTGTTGTTTTGGGTAACGGGTAGTTTTTGACTGCTTTGATTTTGTCATCTAATGGTTTTGTTCCGTTTTCGTTTAACAGCATGTCCCAAAAATTTTATTTCTGTTTTCAAAAATTCACATTTTTTGTGTTAATTTTTAGTTCGTGTTTGTTTAATATTTCGAACCCGTTTTTAATGTTTTGTATATGTTCTGTTTTGTTTGCTGATGCCATCAAGATGTCGTCTAAATATGCGACTGTGTTTTGTTGATTTCGAAATATTTGGTCCATAAAGCGTTGGAAAGTGGCTGCTGCGTTTTTTAATCCAAAAGGCATTTTGTTATATTCGAAAAGTCCTATGGGGGTGATGATTGCTGTTTTCTTTATGTCTTCCGTTCTGACCGGAATTTGATGATAGGCTTTTTTAGGTTTGTTAAATCTGTAAATGATGTCGTTTATTATTGGAATTGGGTATTTATCGGCTGTTGTGATATTGTTTAATGCTCTGTAGTCTCCACAGGCTCGCCATTCGACCGTTTGCCTTTTCTTTAAGCATGAGAGCTGATGACCAGTTTGAGTTTGAGTGTTTGACGATTTGGTTTTCTAGTAGTTCGTCGAATATTTTCTTAGTTATTTCGAGTTTATTTTTGTCTAATTGTCTGACTTTTGCATGGACTGGGTTTCCGTTGCTAATTATTATGTGTTCGGTTATGCATTTTGTGTTATTGTTTGCCTCTAGTTTATTAGTTATATTTGGTACATTTTGTATCAGTTTTGCGATTTCATTAGGTATATGCCAGTTTGTTTCTGTTTTAATTGTTTTTGTTTCACCGTGTTGGGCTGTTATTACTCCGATGTCACAATTGATTGTTTCTTGGATTGTTTATTTTTGTTGTATATGTTGTTTAAATTGTTTGGTAAGACTTTTCCATTCTTGCAGTCGACTAGTAGATCGAAGTTTGAGAGGAAATCTGCTCCTAAAATGGCTTGTTTGACTTCAGCGATAGTGAATTGCCAATTGTATTGTGTGTTGTTGATGGTGATTTTAATGTTTTGTTTCCCGAACGTTTTGATTGGGCTGCCGTTTGCTGCACACAAATTCGCGGTTTCTGTTTTTGTATTTTTATATAAGTAATTCGGTAACAATGAAATTATTGAGCCTGAATCAACGAGAAAGTTAAGGCCATTGCTATGCACCGTGAAAGTTTGGCTGTCACCAATTGTCGGTGCTTTCATTGGTGACTTTGTATGTTTCCCGACTCTTCTTTGTCAAAGGTGCAGGGTTTGTTGCATTTGTATGCTTTATTCCCAAATTTATTGTGGTAGTAACAATATTTTTGGTTGTACATTTATTAGGGTTGTTCCATGTTTTATTTCTGTCAGAGTTGTTGCGGCTGCTTGATCTTGTATTTTGTCTTGGATAATTTTGCCTGTTTTCATAATATTGCGTTCTCCTGGATTCTCTTCTTTGTAATTCGGTAATGTCTTTTCTTAGACTTTTGTTTTCGATAATTATTTCGTCGAATTTTGTTACCAAAGTTGAGAGGAGTTTGTTCGTTTCTGTAGTTTCTGAGCTATTGTGTACCGGGATGTTTTGGTCGTTAGTTTTGGAATAATTTTTGTTTTGGTATGTTCTACATGTTGTCGGGTATATTTCGTCTTTGATTTTGTCTTCTATGTTTGTCAGGGTTTCGAGGTCTGTACAGTTGCTGACAGCTAGAATCCGGCGTATTTCAGGTGGCATAGCTCGCGTAGGTCTTTGATGAACTCTTTTGACACGGTGTTTGTTATTTTTGGTTGCAAGTATTCGAGTTTTGCTTTTAAATTTAGCAGAAATTCAGACGGTTTGTCATTACCCAATTGTATATCTTTCAAACAGGATTCCAGTAGTTCTCGTCTGTTTACTTTGTTCCGATTTATTAAACTATTGTATAGGTTTTCGAAAGAGTTGTCGTCCTTTGATGTTTCCTCTATTCTATCGGCTATTTCGTTGAGGATGTTGCTGGGAAGGGCTTAGGGTTAAGTATTGCGTTTACCGTGGATGAATTGTCGGGGGTTGTAGTAAAAACTGCTGCTATCTTGTGTTGTGTGTGTTTGCTGTGTTGGCATTAGAGTTGTAATGATAGTATATGTTTTCTAGGTGTATGAGTGTTTTCGTAAATGTTGGGTATCTGTGTAGTGTTTTTTCGGGTTTGTTTGATTGGTTGCCATTTATTGTTTTGTTGTTGTATTAAAAAAAATTATAATAGTTTATCTGAAGGATATGGCCTACTATGTTCGGCCAACAGTGTCACTAGCTTTTATAGTTCTATAATAACTATACTGAAAGGTTTCGTGATTGAAAGAACAAATGCCGAATGCGTGTGTGTTATTGTTGTTTTATCTTCTGACACCAATCATGTTGTAGGGTTCGTTGGTTTATATTTGTTGGTTTATATTTAAGTATTGAAGAGCCCAGCCGAATCACCAGTAAATAAACTGTCTCGGGACAGCTGGGGTGAATGTATGTAAGTTACAGAAAATTATGATAAACAAATGAGTAGAAACGATGATAATATAAAATTACAACTTTTATTTGAAAAACAATCAAAATAATGTGCACTTTATGTCATGGGTACAATTTGGAAATTATATCTTCGATCCCGTTCTTTTTTATATACAATAATAGGAACTAGAATAAATATATTTTCTTTTCAGTAATTATATCTTCGATCACCTTCTTCTTTCAAATGTATAATAGTAATTAGAATAGGTATTTTTCTTTTCGNTGATTTCTTTTTATTGCCGTTTCTGGCTCGAAAATGAAAGTGTCCTCACTTTTAACATTGACTTTTACTAGGATGCCCTAACGCAATTACCTCAGTAAATCTTGCGTCCTGATGTATTTCTTTCCTCCTGACTGTACTATCCGTTAAATCGATTACACAGTTTTTTAACTTTTGGAGTATGTCCATCCCCATGATCACGACGACGTTAAACACTCTTGCATAATCATAAGTGAAGATAAAATAAAACCAAATTTAAGTTACTCATCTAGAATATTATTTAAAAGTCATAATAACAATAACAACACATAATCAATAATAATGAAACCAATGATCAAATCTTACTCTCACTTTCAAATTCTTCTGTGGACAGAATAGAACAAAATTTTGGCATAAAAGAGTGTCTTGTGATGGAAATATGAAGGTATATATAACTATTCTCTGTGTGTGAATTCGTTTGTGTGCATTGATGCAGTAAAACTAACTCAAATTCTTTTTAATTCTAGAATGTTCTATTTTTGATTTTTAACGATTTTGAAGCAATTTTTGTGCCATAATTTTTATTTTTATTTTTCAAATTTTATTTTTGAATTATTTATTGTTAATTTTGCCTTCATGATGGATTTGGGCATTTCCAGAACATTCCATATCCAATTTATTTTAATTTTTAGTTTTAGAATCGTTTTTTATGGATTCTTTTTTAGAATTTTTATTTTTAAAACTAAATTATTTATCTTGGATAACTTTTATTGTATTGAATGGCATCCATGATGGATTTTGACATTTTTATGGATTGTTGTGTGTTTTTTGACTAGAATGTTCTTTTATTTTGGGTTTTCCACAGTTTTATCGACTTCATTCGAGTTTGTTTTTGTACTTTGAGCTTTCTGTTATATTTGAGTCAATTTTCATGTGGTACTTCTTGCATCGGGTCTTGTTTTATTTTTCAGTTTAGATGTCTTTTTTCTATTATTTTTTACTTTTAATTATTATTGTTTATTTGATGTTGCATATTTTCTATTTTAAATAAACTTAATGTGCGTGTTATGTACCACCACATTTCGTCACGTTTTCAAGAGTTTTGGGTCTAGAATTCAGTTCTAGCCCAACAATAGCATACATTACTTAATTGGTAGTTTGACCTTACCCCGACTATTATATAACCTGAGGGGAGAAAAAAAATTAATTTATAAATTATAATTTTATAGTTAGATGTAAATATGTATACGGCATATTAGTGTTATTAACATTGCTGTCGACTGTCCTACCGCTTGAGGGGAGGGGGAGAGTCTTTATAAAAATTGTAAATTTAATTTTCAAGTTTAATATATCCATATATAGTATAAATTGATACTACTTTTATTAGTTTAGCTAGTATACAACTTGAAGGGGGTTATTTATGAAAATTATGAATTGTTCTTTCTAAGTTGGCTATATATATATATAATTATATATATATACTATATTATAATATATATATACTATATATATATATATATATATATATTATATAGATATTATATATATATATAAATTATATATATATATGGGGGTCATTGATGAAATATTTCAACTGTAATTTTACAGGTAATATAAGTTAAGTATGTATATAAAATAGTTTAAATTAATGCTTTTAGGTAATGGTTTTATGATTTAAAGGGGTTATTTATGGAAAAATTATAAATTATAGTTTTTCTAAATTTGGTATCTGTACATATATAAGTTAATTTATTACTATAAATATTGTTTTCGACTAAAGTATAGTTTGAGGGGGTACTTATGAAATAATATAAATTATGCTTTTATAGTTCTGATATACATATATATGGGTATGTTACATCATTATTATGATCATTATTTTCGACTATCCTACGACTTGAGGGTGGCATTTATGAGAAAATACCAATTATGCTGCTATAAGTTGCTATTAAAGTATATTACATATATCTGGTTTTATAATTTAGGTTGCGAGTAATTTATTAATATGCTATTAACTATGAAAATTTAATGGGTTACAACGTACGGTTGATTAAATTATTGAAATGATATGAGATAATTTATCGACCCAAAGTCCATATAGAATTTATAGTGATAATACAAATTGATGGAGTGGCTATTGGTTCGCCCTTAGCACCAACAATGGCGTCTATATTTTTGGCATGTTTAGAAAAGAAAATTGCTTCTTTTCAATATGAAAAACCAATTGTGTATAAAAGGTATGTTGATGATATTTTTCTGATATTTAAAAATAAGGAACATGTGAAACCTTTTTTACATTACATGAATGGATTGCATAAGAACATTAAATTCACATGTGAAACTGAGAAGGATTCATCCATAGCATTTCTTGACTTGTTAATTTAACGTAAGGATGAACAATATGAGACAGAAATTTACAGAAAACCAACAGATACCGGCCTCTATTTACCCCAGAGAGTTTTTGTGAATTTAAATATAAAAGAAACATGGTGAAAAGATTGGTTTACCGATCATGATGCTTATCTTCCACTTTTAAAAATTCAGTAAAAAGTGTAGATAAATAGTTGAATTACCGGTGAAGAATGGCTACTCAAAACGGTTTTTATTGTTAACGTTGAAAGAGACTGTTGATAAATGTATGAATAGGATCGTAGTATGAATGAATGTAAATTGACTGATATGTCGAATGATGTAGTGAATATGAGTATTGATACTAACAAACAAGATGAGCCAAAATATACGATGGTATTGCCGTATTCTGAAGGATATAAAGATTTCAAAAAAAAGATTGGTAAACAGCTGTGTACATTGAATTATAGAATTGTTTCAAAATCGTGCAAAGTACGTAGTATGTTTGTTAGTAAATCTCAAACGGCGGTTGGATTGTGTTCGGATCTCGTTTATCAATTCAAATGTAATGTATGTAATGTCACATACATTGGAGAGACTTCCCATCATCTCTGTACTCGAGTTCAAGAACACTGTCAACCAAAGGGAGTGTCCATTTATTAATTATCACAATAAAGTCTGTATGAGAGAATTAGGAATGTTGGATTTTAAAAGCTTATCAAAAAATTTTGATAATTGTTTTGAGTGTGTGATATGTGAAGCATTATTGATAAGAACTTTTAATCCTAAAATCAATGTGCAGAATGCAGTGAATACGTGTGTTGGGCTAGAACCGATTTCTAAACCCAAAGTTAGGAATGGGACGAAATGTGTCAGTACACAACACGCATACCCAGCATTAAGTTTACTTAAATAAAAATATATAAAACACCAAGTAAACAATAATAATAATATAATATAATATACCTAAAAATAAAACATCTGAATTAAAAATAAA
>CAUHTR010004886.1:0-14124 GCA_959609185.1 Schmidtea polychroa | reverse complement strand
GTAGAATTTGTGAACCGTGCTTGAATTATTTTTCTTCTAACAGTGAGTTTTTCTGTTTTTTGAGGATATCTAAATGACAAATTATAAATAAATAAATAAAATTAATTGGGGGAAGATCGTCATGACAAACGGGAAGATCTATGGGAACTCAGAAAAGAAAATGGAAGCAAAAAGAAATGAGAAATGAGAAAGAGGAAGGAAACAAAGAAATCAAACATGAAAATAAAAACCAAGGTCAGAACAAATTAATTAGTAGAAAAAGGTGAAAGGAATTTTGGAATCGGGAAAATAGAAAAACAACAATATTCTTATCTCGACAGCTTGTCAGAGAATAAGGGAAACAAAACAAAAACAGGCCGGAGCCTCAAAAGAAAAAATTAGAAAATATTGCGACAGCTGTCAAAGATAACTCGGTCGCAGTGGAAACTGCGAAATCAGTTTGGAGGAAAAAAATGTGGAATTGAATATAAACTGAAGTGCCACAAATTGACAAGGTATAAAAGGAGGTGGCACAGCAGAAGCAAGCAGAAACTATAGAGAGGACGATTTAGAAAATTAGGAGAACGTGGGAGAATTGTATTAGCAAACAGTTTGGAGAAACCATTGAGAGAACAATTTGGAAGAAATATTTGAATAAAATTGAAGCAGAGAAACTAAAAGGAAACAGAAATAAAGAGAATCAACAAGAGTTTATTCAGTTGATAATAGAATAAAGTTAGGCGAGTAAAACCAAGTCAAAATCAGAGAACAACCATTTAAAACCAATTATTAGACCCCTCAGTTGTGAGAAATTTGTCAAATTAAAGTTATACGAGTGTGCTATTCCTCACCATAGTGTTGTAATAAGCACGGTATAATAGTTAGCTTGTTGAGACAATTGTATCATTGTGAAAATATTTGTGGTATTCAATAAAGTTTTCAGTGTTAATTGTTATTTGTGGGTCAATCAAAGACACGCTTGGAGTCAGAGTAAGAATTCTAATTTTATCACCAACATAATAACCCAACATATTTGTCAATAGTGTAAGCCATTATTTGATGTTATGGATTTAATTAAATGTCACATTTTGACTATGAAACACACACATTTATTATAGATAGGTTTTATTTATATTATTAATCTTTAAATCAATGTCCATTTAGTCATCTTCAATTGCCTTTTGGTGTAACGTTCAAGAAAAGGTTTTGTTGAGCTGTTGAATATTTATTTTTATTAGTCTTATGCATAGTTAAATTCAGATCTTTTTTTTGAAATTTCAGTGTAAAATTTAACACTTGTTAAAAACCAAACAAAAATATGATAAAAATTTTGAAATTTTTAATTTATATTCACCATATGCTATTGGGAATTAGGAACAGCTAAATTGTAAAAATGAAATATAAATTTTAATTGTTGATAAAATTTCTGCCCCAAAAATGACCATAAATGAATAAAAAGTCACGAAACGCTTATTTTATTTTTTGTTTTTTGTTTAAATTGACGTTTTAAGAATTATATTTAGATTTAACTCTAAACCTACTGTACGCGGTCAAATGAAGTTTCGTTTAAAATTTCTTGTATACAACGTTATTGTATCTCTATGTAACTTACTGACTTTTCCTTTTATACATACAACTCATTTTTCAATATTCATAACCTTCTTTATTGTTTACTTTCTGAATTTTTTTATTGCATGCTTAGTCTACTACGAGCAGTTATTTGACCATTTGAACAATTCATGTTATTTTCTACTTTTTTCTTCTGAAAGCGCACTCCTGAAATTGTTTTACAAGTCTACGGTGTAATTGTAGATCTACAGTGTAAACCAGTAATTCCCAAATTGATCTATATTAACCCCCAAGAGTCTACGACAACTTACAAGTAATCCATGTCAGCGAAAAAAATATGGGTCAATGATAGGGATATCGGTACTTCCGTGTTATCTTACCCCCAAAAATTAAATTATAAAATACAATTAAAATAACAATATAAAAAATGAGAGAATACATTATTGATGACGTTATTGAACATTATTGAACATGAATTTATTAAGGCTATCTGTGATTTATGTGATTATGTGATTATGTGAGTTTATGTGGCGCAAACGTGTTCTAAGCAACAGTGCCGATGTGTTCGACACTATTCCCAACGACATTGTGGTTTTCTGGTCACCTGGATGACCATTTACAAACTCTTTACAAACATTTCCTGAGTTTGTAACTGATTTAGAAAATAAATATAATAATTATATGTGTTCTTTTTTAATTTAATTTTTTGGGGTAAGATAACACGGAAGTACCGGGATATCATATAAGCAGGTCGTGACTTTAGTGTTGCCATGAATGGAATAATCCACACATACAGATAATATCAATTTTCTTACATAATCCTCAGAAACAAATGTCATATTAGAAAGAGGAACTGATCGGAATAAGCACTAACAAAGAACAATCTTTCAAAGTTAGTAGAACTATACCAGATGTCAAAAATACATTTGAAGTTGATCAATTTACAAAAAATCAATATTTATATATTCATATATTGGGTAAACTGAAGTATACCCCCCCCCAAATTGGATTTTAATTGAGTCAGAGTTTATCCGACAAGATATTCTGTCCCCTATGGGTACGGCTCGCAAGGGTACTGCTCACAAGGGTACTGCTCATATTCAAGCCTATACATTTATTAAACATACATTTATACTATATGGGGGGGGGGGGGGGGGGTATACTTCAGTTTACCCTATATATTTTAGTTTTTACTTTATCATTTTTAGGTATATTCTTCCCCTAAAATGACATTCGATTTATTAGACAAAATAAATAATATCGAAGAGGATTATTCGGGAAATGATCAAAAAATTTCCGATATTGATAATGATGCAGTGGAGAATAATTGTGACTTATTTGACAGCAATACCGACGAAGAGAATATTTTGAATATACGAAGAGGATAAAAAAGAAAGAGATTTATTGTAAGTAGTTGAAACTGCTGTGGACGGAAATGTTTGGCAAAAAATAAAAGAAGGGTATAATCGCGGAAGAGGACTGGTTTATAATATTTTCAAGGAAATATCAGGGCCGACATGATACGCTAAACGAAATATTATAAAGGACAAAGTTGAGTCGACATTTTCCTTTATTATTGATCATAACATGATTGAACATGTAAGAAAATATATGGAATTAGAGGCATTTTGAGTGTTGAAAACGAAATGAAATGTATCTATTGCAAATTTATATGCATAAAAATATGGATCCATTATATTTATGGAACAAGAAATGGGGTCCGTCATCTTTCTCGACAACTATGATTTATTCGGTTTGACAACAGAAGTCAACTTTAAAGTTTGTACAAATTTATCGAAAACAGTCAAAACAGTTATAAACCAGGAGCATATTTTTCTATAGATGAACAATTATTTCCAACAAAAACACTATAGATTTACTCAATGTGGTCAATCCTGAGTTTGATTGTCGCGTCTGTGTGTGTTTTGTTCTGACTTTGGATTTTTCATGTGCGCGCACACAGACGCGAACAATGTTTTGGAATGGAATTGATTTAGTTTTTAAATTGTCGATTTGTAGTTTTAGATTTTATGTCGAGTTTTTATGAATTTATGATTTATTGGAATTTCGAGCAGATTTTGTTTAAAAGGTTATTACACCAAAGCGCATTTGATTATCATTAATGACACATTGATTTAACAATGTCAATTGAGCTTTGTTTTGGTTTTAGTTATATTTTAAGTTTTTATGTTAAAATAATGAAAAAAAAAGTAAGATATTTATTTAAATATACATTAAATTTTTCATAGTTCACCTAAAATATCCAGTTTCTTCAAGAATTTAGGGAAGAATCTTTAATATGATTATATGATTTTTCAAATTACTATGATCTGGTTTTCGAAGTTCCTCGTTAATTGTTTGGAATATTGCAGTAAATCTGTCTGCTAAGTCCATCAGCCGAAAAAACTTTAGTCCTTACCCCATTTTTAATTTTGCTAAACACACTTTCGACCGGGTTCAAAAATGGATTATATGGCAACTTTTCAATTTCATTATTCAATGAAGATATATTATTGTGGATGGATGCATTACCGTGGATCAAAATGAATCCAGAGTCATCGTTTCACAGTCAATTCGGTTATAAATGACTGATATGATTTCTTTTAAAAGAGCCAATAATAATTTGTGAATAGATTAGCTCATCTTTGGATATTGGGACCTCGATTTGTTGGCATATTGTTATAAATTCTATTGCCCACTCATGATCTACCGAATCTCTTGTTCGTCCATGTATTGAAGAGCATTCATCTATGAATTTCTTGAAATGAAATAGTCGATTCTGATGAAGTTTCTGACATATTCTCACATATTTTTTTATAATTAATTAATTTTAAATTGAAAATTTTTTGCTAATTGAATGTCCGTAATGTAAATCAATGTTCTATAATGTATTTTTTATTATAGAAATTTTGTGAACCGTGTTTGTATATATTTATTTACATTCCAATGGCGATTTTTTCTACCTTTCTATAATGTAATTGCTAATTTAATGTCACCTTGCTAATTCAATGTCATATTTGGTATGACACACATATATTTATTATAGGTAAGTTAATATTTATATTATTAAATTTGCATATCAATGGCCAATCGATGATAATCAATTGCCGATTGGTGTATAATTTATTTATTTTTAAAACCCTCAACAATCAAGTTCCTTGTAACTAGGGTAACACCGTTGAGAGCGTTAAGTGGTCATACTAAATGTAATTGAAAGAATTAAAGCTATAAATGTATTTAAAAATATTTTCGTTATAACGTTGCGCCTGTTATCGAAAGTACACCAACGATTTAAAATCAAGATAAAATACATAGTACAAATAAATTATCGATAACAACTATTTTTCATGAAGTTGTAAATATACATTAACATTTGACTTTAAAAATGGATTAATAAAAACAAAAAATCCAGAATCTCCTAAAACATTTCGCAGATTAATAATAAATCCTTGATTGTATTTGACAATGCATTTCTTACGTTCATATCGTGTCTGACCAGAGCGGAATTGAACAATTTGTAACCAAATTATAGACGAGAAAACCACAAAAAAACCAAACCCAACAAATGTCAAAACACCAATGATTGACTGACAAATTGTCAAACAACCAGTCAATATTAAAAATTGCGGAGCCAAATAGCATCCAATTATTAAGAAATAATTATTGTCGAGAGTTTCAAATACAAATTGTAAATTATACCAATTACAATAAGCCGCTGCAAACCAAACATAGAACAATAAACAAAGAAAATAGCGATAATTTGTCGCCCCAACACAACAGCCGATGAACCAACAATGATGATCCCGTCTGATAATACAATTATTGCAAATAGGACACAAGTGAGTTCTTGGCAAATGTGGTTTATTACAATTATTGCATGATTTTGATTGATCTTTGATGTTAGTGATGAAGCATTTCATAGAGGAATCAGTTGAAACAGCATAAAAGAAATTTGATAAAACTTGAAACAATATAAATATAGCAAGTGCAATATGTATTTCTTTTTGTGTATAATTAAAATAATACAAAATATAAAGCTCATAGCAAAAAGTAAAAGGCACGCCTAAAATTAAACTAGTCATTCCAAAAATATTTTTGTATGAATTCTGAGTAATAATTTCATTATAGGATCTAGAAAATACAGCAAACTCCATTATGAAATATTTCTGTTTCCAATATTACACAATTTTAAGACATTGACAGCAATTAAAATAAACTACGATTGGAAATTAATTTCAATAATTTTACATTTTTTGAAAAAATTAAACAAAGTATTTTATATTGTTTTTCAGAATTTTAATATTTATTAAAATGAAGTTTAAAAGTTTATGATAAAAAGCATAACAAAATAATATTTTTTCTATTAAAATACGTAAATATTTTTTAAAATTTTCTTATTAAAATATCTTTAATACAAATTTTAGTTTGATTTTTAAATCTTGAAAAATAAATTTTGCTTTTTCCTAAAATTAGTTTAGCAGCGTCATAAGTAGCACATATAAGATTCTAAATTTTTAACAGTAGTAGTATTTTGGTTTTAAGTTAAAACGGTATGGCATTCACTTAGGGTTACGACCTTTTTCTCAACCGATATACGAACACTCAAACCAATTAAAAAAAATAATTTAAATAAAAAATCAATTTTATAATAAGTGTATCTATAACCTACTGAAAATTTTTAAGAGCACAATATTTACCCTTCAGACAAATTGAAGAAAACTCGTTACAAAAACTTAACTTTAACTTTATTAACAAACAGTTAGTGGCATTAAGTTAACTTAAAACAATATTTTTAGGCTAAATTAATTTTTTTACAAGGGATTTAATTAATTGAACATTTTAACGTTCGGTTTGGGTGCCAAACCAACAATTCATTTGATTACCTAACTGTTCGTGGTAAAACCGAACGGGTGGTAAGCCTACATTCACTACAAAAAAATTTCTGGGATATTTCTTTAAAAATAACATTTATTTATTACATGGGAAAGTAAGTTTTAAAATCCTTTTTAAAAAACAAAAACTGGATAACAAAATTCTAAGATCCAACACAATATTTATTAATCAATTAGATTACAAATTAATAAGTAGTTTTTTTATTAAAAGGAAGAAGTCAATTCGATATAATTATATTCAAATGCTGGGATTAAAAATACATTTTGGTAAATAATACGTGTCGAAATACCAATATCTTGTTTTGACGCCCTTCCAAATCTCTGGATCAGCAACGTCGACCTTAACGGATTCATATTCGCAACTGAGACCGATGCTAAATTGAATGAAACAAACAATAATATTTGACAACAATTTCAACCGATTCCTTACTGATTCAATTCCAATCGAGTAACCTCACAAGCGACAGCGTGAAAGAAAACATTATCCGGACAGAGGCCATTATAGAACGAGTATCTGCCAGTGTGAGGTGCCAACAAGTTCGGTAGGTGTTCATGGAAATCCCTCAGATCTTGATCGTCCTCCGCGTAAGTGTCGAAGAAAATCCCATCAAAAGTAACGTCAATGGTGTCAACAACGTCTTGCCATCGTCCAAAAAGAATTTTGACTCCAGGCTTGCTGGCCCAGCCACTTGATATCAGATGTTGGTAGACAGTCGGGTGAGCCTCAATTATGTAATGCTCAGTCGGGTTGTGCGATTGGATGGCAGTATCGACAATTCCCATTCCAAACCCAACATTGAGCACCCGGACGGATCTCCTTTGGCATTTATAACTCGGTTCATCGCTATCGTTTGTTATTTGATTATCGGCATGGCAAATGAACGCTGCGTGTTTCTCCATTAAATCCTTTTCCCAATCCATCATTACTGCTAGCCCTTCTGAATCCATTAATTTATCTGATGTATAACTGACTTCCTTGCTCAAATAATTCGAATTCAAAGTTTTTTTTTTGTTCTAATTTTTAATTGAGTTGAACTTATTTAAGTCAAGTTATATTACCAAAAGTGCACGCCCTAAAAGCATTTCAGAAATAGTAGCATGGTGTAATAGAGCATCAATACATTCTTGATGTCCATTCATGTGAGCATAATCTCCAGCGCATTTGTATTGTCTATCAACAGCATTCCAAGGGGCTCCTTCTTGTAGAAGAAGCTTAACAATTTCCACACAACCAACACCAGCTGCTATCATTAAAGGACTTACTCCAGTTTTTTGATCCTAAAGTTTTCAATTCAATAAAATAGGATATTAAAATTTACTTGATAAGTAATATCGCAATCATCTAACTCTATTAAAGTCTTAATGTGTTCGACATCTTTTTCTTCTATTGCTTGAAATAATTTAACTATGGAAGATGTTGGTTTAATTTCTTCGATTTCTAATTCCATTTCCATTTTTATATCAAAACTAAAATTATTTAAATATAAAAATTATAAACAATAATTTATTCTAACATGTGCAAAAATTTTAAATTGTTGAATATTTAAACTACCATTTATTTAAATTAATTTTTTTATTATTTGATTCAATAAATTTTAAATATGAAAGTGAAAAAATTAAAGCTTATCAAAGCTTATGCTTATTTTTCTTTGAAATTCAAAACACTTTTAAATTCATTATTTTTATTGCTTTAAAATATTTAAATTTGAATACTTTTTTGCGTTTTGAGGTGTTCCTGAATAATAACCAAGTTTGTGTTCACCAAAGAAGTCGTTGCTCATGCTATAAGTTTCGATTTTAATTAAACTCACATAAAATTATATCAATCCATGAAGATGGCGGTCCTTAAAACATCCTTGTTGGAACGATAAATTGTTTCATTCGTAGATTTTTTAACAACTGATAATGGATTTAACATTTTTATTCAAGTGTTTGTGTTTAGTGGCATCATTATTTTGGTCGTTTCAGTTACGGATTGACCGCTATGTTTTCCCAAACACCAAATGATTATTATCTACTCTGGCAAGCATTATACTCATGGTTAACCCCTTTGACAACCACGTTCTAACTGTACGATTTGTCTTGAAAATGGACACATGACCTTCATTTCCAAAACTCCAATAAACTGAACTTTCACAAATGGGTTACAGATCGAAAAATTTACGCCATCTTAACTCTCTAGTTCTTTCGTCTTAATCTATTTCTTTTTTTATTTTATACTTATCTCTCTTTCAAGTCACTTGCTATTAAATTACACTATTTTAGAATTTTTACTTTTAAAATTACGATTATCGTTACAAAACATTATTTAGTAAGTAAGTAAAATAATCACAAATTATATGTATATTCAGTATTCTATGAAGTTTGGTATTCGGAAGTATAGATGAATTTTAAAAGAAGAACTGCTAATGGATTTGTTAAGTACATTAAGATCATTAGGATGAAAAGATGTACTCACTCGCCTGCCTAGGTATCTGTCTTAGTCACTTTTCGGTTCAGTGTTAATTTCGTTTCATATTTGTCAAACATTCGACTCGTCTTTCCATCTTTTTTGTCTTGCTTTGTTGAGGTCTCAAAGTTGTACTGGCCATCAATTATAGATAAATCAAAATAAGTCTTTTAAAAATTTATCAAACTATCAAAACAATTGATTCGGCACAAATATTATTCAAGTATTAGATTAGTATTCAATCAGTAATAAAATCCAACCAAAATATGTGCGTGTTATGTGTTTGTTTATTTTTTATGCTACACTTGCTATATATTGCTTGCAAAAAAGATTTGTCTGATTATTTATGTTAAAGCCTCCTCAAGATTAATTCTAGAGAGCAACAGTAAAGGTTTAATTTTAGATCAAAAATTATGATTTTTGTAAAACTGTATTTATAGTTTTTTTCTTACATACTTAATATAATTATTGTTATATATTATTGTTGGCGCTTACTAAAAGAACAATCAAAGAAAATGTAGAAGAGAATTGAAATTGTAGGTATAATCATATTCCGTGGTTATCGCAAGCTCCTGTAAGTCGCCGCATGACTATTTCAAAACGACTAAGTACACATTTGATTGTTGGTAAAATTGTCTAACAGAAACTAAAAATATATTCTTACTATAATAAAAAATATAAAGTGATGGTTTCTTGGCAGAAGCATTTATTATTTAAAACAATTAAGTGATAATTTAATTGTTTTATATAATAAAAATATGTACAGTAAATATAAAATGAATATATAAAACTAAAGATAATATTGAGATATTGTTGAATTATATAGCAAGGGTGGGCACGCATGAGTTCAATGAGAGACATTTTCCGAAAATTTATTTTTTTAAAGAGCCACCATAGTGAACTACATATTTTTTTTTTATTTCATTAATTTAATTAAAAAAGACTTAAACGCTATTAAAAACAATTATTTCAAAATTTAAGTAACAAACATAAAATATAATAAAAATCCATTAATAAAAAGTAATAAAATTTCTTGAATTAACGAAGACTTTTGGTCAAATCTTTGAAATTTAGTGTATACTTTGTTAAAGCTGTTCGCAGTTGTACGCAGTTGTACGAAACTAATTCTATTGTACGACTTGACATAGGAATAAAAAAAAACACGAATAGAAAACTATACTAAAATATACAAACGACCGCAATATTGTACAAACAAAAATACTAACTAATCAAAATTCACTAAATTTCACTAAATTTATTTTCATTGCTTCTCTCTCGTTGTTATAACAAAGCGCCGCCTACTACAAAATAATTTTAAAAAGCAGTAAAATGTGAAAAACAATGTTTCGTTAATTTTTAACATTTATGAAAATACAATTGCAACAAAAAATTTTTTTTTAAAAATTCAGTTGAAAAAATTTCAAAATAAAAAATTCGAATTCAATTTTCAAATTCAATTATCAAAAATTCAATTATCAATGAGCCGCAGTTTACTCAACGAAGAGCCGCATGCGGCTCTAAGAGCCGCATTTGCCCACCGTTGTTATATAGCCTCGAGATAAAGATAATCATTGTCATATAAAATGCTGTTAACTCGAGATATTCACTCGACATATTCACAGAGAATAATTTTTCTTGAACTTGGAAGGTGAGAATTGATAATGAGGCTTAGGAACTGATTTTAAGATCTTTCCTGTTGTTTTTCTGCACATATTTTGACTCAATATTTATTTGGCTCCGTCTTGTAGTACTTATTCAGGGTGAACATGCTGATGGACCTACCCTCGCCCTGGTTGTGGATTATCTGATCCTGTCACTAAAAATCATAAATTATTTATTCCATTTAAATTATTGACATGATAATATGAATTCTAATTAAAAATCATTTGTAAAGCATTCATAAAAATTAATTCATATCTCTAGTACACCATAAAGGTTCACTTACATACCTCATCACAAACTATATACAAACATACAACCAAGTAGCGAAAAAGAAATATTAAGATTAGGCGTTGAAAACTTTATTACAAAAAATAATTTGGTTTTACTAATTACTCAGATCTATTTGGGTAAATCTGGGTAAATCCAAAGTAGGTCGTAGGTGTTACTAAACTTGCTTCCTGCTTGATTACACAGGCAAGGAAATTTCACACGCTATTTTCGATTGACCTTTATCGTTAATTCGAAACTTCCATACCAAAGTAGCTTCTTCTCCGGAGTGTTCGTGATTCCTAAAAATGGATCTATTTTCCCCCTCAGTTGTCATCTAAGATTTCGGTAGGAAAATCTCCTTTGAATGCTGACATATTTGAAGTTGACTTAAATATTTATAATGATAAAGATTCATTTGATTTCAGTAATTATTTAATAAGAACTGTTTGAATGATTGCGAAACAGGTTTCTCTTTCATTTACTCGTAACTGATAAATCACGCATCACACCTACGTTTATATATTATCCATACCTCTTTGAAGGGTTCTCATTCATTCAATACTTCAAATATATATCGTACTTTAGACAGTTATAATTTCTTGAAATTGCATTTGATCTTTTATTTATCTTGAGGCTAATTGAGTTTTTCTGTGAGATCAAAGGAAATATTTGTCTGTTGTCAACATCAAAAGAATATTAATATTCTTATTTTTATTGTTTGCGAACTAATTTCTCATTCATCTCTATTCTTCAAAGCAAGTTAATGCTGTTCGACAGCTAGGGTCAAAGGGATTATTTTACGAATCGTATCTCCTCTAAATGAAAATTTCCTTTAAAGTTAGTTAAGAGTGGATAAACACGGTATACTCAGTGGTTAGTGTGAAACTTGTATAATTTGTCTGTGATACAAGTTGGGTGGATATTCTGATCCCGTATATATTTGGCTTCTCTATGTAGACACTGTTTCGCCATAGTAAATTGTATCTATTATGTAAAAACGACTTCTGAAAGTTTTGTATAGTAAACTGATATGATTTGCGTTATTGGTGATAAGGTCAGGAGGTTTCTCCCAGATTCCTATGGATTTGCGGTTCAATTCTGCTTATCTACTGATTTTCACCAATTTCATCCTACATTTTATTAAGTGGATAGTCTCTTCATAAATCGCTATTTGAGATTATGGTTCTATTTATTATCAACTATCTAGATGGAGTTATTATTTCAATGACGGATATGTGGTTCATCTCAGCTATTGAGGGTGGGATTCGGGTTCGTGCATCACAAATTCATTATCATTGCTGCACTCAATCTCTACTTATCTTATTTCACTTGGCTCAGATGACATGGAAAAATTCCCTAACTTCAATCTATGACCTTGTTGCAAATTCTGGACCATTCACACAACATCGCCAACCATGAAAATCATAACTCTAGTGAATATTTTCCTTACTAATACTCTAATAGAAAACTTAAAAATAATTTCTACCTATTTACATAAGGAACTAAGTTTTATTAATAATTTTTAGTATACTAATTGGTTTGTAGAGCTGTTAGTATTCGACTCAAAGAAGAAATTTATATTTGCAGCAGAATTTTTGTGAATAAAAATTTGAATTTATTGCTTCCTATATCAAATTTTAATTTACCATCATTTCTTAGTATTTCTTATTTTTTGTCTTTCATTGTAACCTTGAAATAATTTTGTAAACTTCAACCATCTTGCGCTCCAACTGGTGGATCCGAACCTTTAGTGCTTTAATTTTCACCTGATCCTGTGTGGAGTGCATTTGTAACTGTTCGATGAGTTTACCTTTTCGTTATCTCGCAGGGTTTGAACCAGGTGGTCTTCATTCTCTGGCACCAACGCTTGAATTTTTAGAGTCTCGCCAGAAAACTCTCTACCAACTAATCACCGCATCTCGATCTGCCCGTGTATTTTCTATCAACTGTGTTGAAGTTTACGAGAGTATGTTCGTACAACTAATAGGTGAAGGCGGATATTGAATGCGGGTACCTAATTATATATATATATATATATATATGTATTATATTTGTATTCGTAGATGATTTTGTGTTAAGGAAATTTGAAGAGCCCAGCCGAGTCTCCAGTAAATAAACTGTCTCGGGACACCTGGGGTGAATGCTATGTATATGAATCAAAAATAATGACAAAAAATAAAGAATAACCAACAATAACTAATTTTTTAACTCTAAACTTTTATTACTAAAACAATAAAGAAAAGGACCTTTGATAATTTCTTTTGATTTATTTCGACCAAATGTTTTCGTTCTGAGACTCGAGATTAGGAATTTAATGAGATTTATTCCAATTGGATTAGTTGCGTACTCGCTCAGGGAATCCAAACTCGAATCCGGGATTTATATACAATTGTATAAATTTATAAAGTTGAATGTAGTTAAAATAATAAAAAAACTTAGTTAAATTCTTCCAATTTATTTATACAATCAGCTTCAACCAAATGTTTTCGTTCTGGGACTTGAGATTTGAGATTTATTGAGATTTATTCCTATTTATTTGTATAGTTACTTTTGTAAATTATCGCTATGGAAAATAAAAAAAATCAATCACAAAAAATGTTATGCAATTAATGTAATTAGGATAAATCCCATATAGTTTTTTTTAAATTACAAAAGTGACGAAAATGGCAAAAATTACAATTAATATTAAATTATAACAAACAATAAAAAGCAGAAAAAATAAAATATGTCAATACATTACAAACTGGATCACTAAATCGGAACAGGCCAATTAATAAGTCATTAAAACACTGGTTATGAAACTGGGTGAGGTGACCGCTCCTGTGCTTATTGTTGCTTAAAGGTAAGCTGAAATGGTTATTTAACAATTAAATAGATTGAATTATACATTGAGAAAGATAAAATAAAACTTATTTAGGTTGCACTTAAATGTATCATGTTGGTCGTGTCTCCAGCATAACCTAGAATACAACTGATTCACTTTGCCATTCGACACCCGTTGAGCACTCGACACATGAATACTCGACGTTAATGATTTGTTGCATAGGTGAATCATCAAGCATTTAGGTGGGTTCACGGACTCCCGACAGTAGGTATATGTCCGATTTTTGCTTATGTACTTTCAACATACACCTTATTAATTCTCACATATTTTATTTCAAAACATTTCAACACACTTATACAATGCGTCACTGGTCGAGCTTACAAGAGGGAGTTACATGAGTTAACTCTCAACCGGAGTTTTTCCTTCCGGACTCGTCATCGGGCTCGATCGGTTTTCCCTAGTTTGTTCTGTCGCTGTTT
>CAUHTR010004884.1:0-33008 GCA_959609185.1 Schmidtea polychroa | reverse complement strand
TTAAACTTAGGTAAATTAAGGTCTAAAATTTCAAATAAGTAAATTAAGGTCTAAAATTTTCAATTAAATTAAATTAGGTCTAAAATTTTCAATTAAGTAAATTAAGGTCTAAAATTTCAAATAAGTAAATTATGGTCTAAAATTTAAAATTAAAGTAAATTATGGTATATAATATATATAATTATATATATATTTTTAAACTTAGGTAAATTAAGGTCTAAAATTTCAAATAAGTAAATTAAGGTCTAAAATTTTCAATTAAATTAAATTAGGTCTAAAATTTTCAATTAAGTAAATTAAGGTCTAAAATTTCAAATAAGTAAATTATGGTCTAAAATTTTCAATTAAGTAAATTATGGTCTAAAATTTAAAATTAAAGTAAATTATGGTATATAATATATATAATTATATATATATTTTTAAACTTAAGTAAATTAAGGTCTAAAATTTCAATTAAGTAAATTAAGGTCTAAAATTTTCAATTAAGCAAATTAAGGTCCAAATTTTTAAATTAAAGTAAATTATGGTCTAAAATTTCCAATTAAGTAAATTAAGGTCTAAAATTTTCAAATAAGTAAATTATGGTCTAAAATTTTACATGAAAAATATGGTCTAAAATTTTCAATTAAGTAAATTATGGTCTAAAATTTTAAATTAAAGTAAATTATGGTATATATTTTTAAACTTAAGTAAATTAAAGATAAATAAGCAAATTAAGGTCTAAAATTTCAATTAAGTAAATTAAGGTCTAAAATTTCCAATTAAAGTAAATTAAAGTCCAAATTTTGAATTAAAGTTAATTAAAGTAAATTAAGGTTCTAAAAAATTAAATTAAAGTTAATTAAGGTCCAAATTTTTAAATTAAGTAATCAATGGTCAAATATTTTAAATAAGTAAATTAAATTAATAATTTTTAAATAAGTAATGTAATAAGCAAATTAAAGTAAGATTTTAAATTTATTAACAAAATAATAGAAGGTGTTTGAGAATTGAAATTTTTTAATGAAATTTTTTATGAAATAATTTTTTAAGTAATTTTAGATGGAAATTTTTATGAATAATTTTTCAATGGTAATTTTTAATAAAATTTTTATGAAATATTTTTCAATGAAAATTTTAAATGAAAACTTTTATGAAATATTTTTCAATGACAATTTTAGAAAAAATTTTTTGAAATAATTTTAGATGGAAATTATGTAAATTAAGGGATACATTTTTAAATTAAAGTAATCAATGGTCTATATTTTAAACTTCTATATTCGGTAAACAAGAACTAAATTAAGTAAATAAAGGGTTAAATTAAAGAAAATTATGACTAAGTTAATTAGATTTAAAGAATAATTACCTTTTCATTTAACACTACAGTGTTAATTTTTACCATTTTAGAATAATATTTTTTATCAAAGTTCTTATCTTGATTTATTTAATTTTAATTGAATGTAATGACAAAATAGAGCGTGTTGTCTTCAATTTTAATGAATTAATTTGAAAGATTATTTACATAAATTTTGGTGTTTAAGATATTCATTAGTAATTATTTTTTTAGAGTTGATAGTTTTTGTGAATTTTTATCATTTTCGTGAATTTCATGTGGATTGAATGAATATTTAAAAATTTTAAGTTAGTTCTAAGATAAATTTAATTAATTTCTTGATAATTGGATGCATTTTAATTGATTGGTTTTTTTTTTTAAATAAAAATTATTTTTAATGACAGTCAGGTTAATAATCATGTGATAGGATATAACTTTGTAATAATATTTTTTTTCATATTTCTAAGAATTTCATGTTGATTTATTAAAAAATTTAAAGTTTTAATGATGATTTCAATTGAATTTCTTGATAATTTGTTAAATTTTAAATAAAAATTAATTTTTTTTTAATGACTGTTATGTTAATAATTAAGTAATTGGTTTAATTTTAGATGACTTTGTAATGCATTTGACTAAATAATTTTTTTTCAATAATTTTCTAAGAATATTTACACATTGATGAACTTTTTTAAGAAACCAGTTAACCTTATCAAGAACTTTAAATTTACTTGATAATTTACAGAAATAATATACAAAATTTAATTTACAGAAATAATTTACAAAATAATATACAGAAATTTATGATTAAGTTTGCTTTTATGAACAATCAATATATATCATCTCTAGTTAGGTATTTGATAGGTGAAATATTTGTAGTAAATAATAAGTTTATTATGTCTTTGTTACATAACTCGACTTTAACGTCAAAATGTGTTTTTAAAATAAATTTTAATTTTAAAATACCGCAACGTAATATATTTTTTCCCTACCTTTCCTTGATTTTGATTGGTTAGAATTTGTTCCTATAAACAATAATAATCTATAAACAATAATAATCTATAAACAATAATCAATCATTATTCACATTTAACAAATAATTAACCTTTAAAAATGAATTCTTTAATAGAAAACGTTATGAATGTTCGAGAAAAAATTCAGGAATTTGGTAAATTTTAATTTATTTATTAATTAATTTATTAATTAATTTATTAATTAATTTAGATAATATTAATGAAGACAATTTAAAATCGAAGATTAAAGGAAATTTGAAAAGAAAAAGTAAACATAAATTTAAATTTATTGATTTAATTAATTAATAATTTAGGTAATACGAATAAAGAGAAAAATTATGTCAATGTGTCAATAAATCGAAATGAAAATTTACAATGTAAGTATTGATTACTTTTTTATATAATTTAAAGGAAATTTAATATAATTTTTTATTTAATTAAATGTTAATATTTTTAATTTAGTAAATTTTTATTTTTTAGTAAATAAAATTTGTAAATTTTTGCGTAAACATTTATTAAAAAATTTCATTTAAATTATATATATATTTTTTTTATTAAATTTTTATTTTATAGGTATACTTTATCCAAATTATTGTTCATCGAAAGAACATGATAATAATTGCCATTCTATAATGGAGAATTATTACACGAAAAAATATTATAATAAAACATATTTTATATGTCCCGTATGTAAGACTAGTGACCCTGTAACATATAGCGTTTTTTATAATAAACATAAAAATCATTTAGATAGGTTTAATTTTAAAAAAGATAGTGTTTTTAAAAGACCCTCAACTATAGAAAAAAATAATACAAATAAAAAAATTAAATTAGATACTTCTTCTTTTGAATCCCAGGTCGGATTAGAGGTTGAATCCCAGGCTGGATTGTCTTTTGTTGAATCCAATGATGGATTGGTTGTTGAATCCCAGGACGGATTGTCTTTTGTTGAATCCCAGGTCGGATTGCCTTTTGTTGAATCCCGGGTCGGATTGCCTTTTGTTGAATCCCAGGTCGGATTATTCAATTACTTTGATTCTTGGGATGGATTAAATATAATACAAATTGGGGGTAATGTTCCCATAATACAAAAAGATCTAAGGGGTACCCATCAAATATTAAGTTTAAATACTAGCGACTTAAATATAAAGGAAATAATATTTCCAGAACAATTAATTATAAAATTGAGAGATATTATTAACGAATTAGGCTCCGTCAAAATTCAATTCGGAATAACTATCGAATTTGAAAAAGATGGGGAAATAAAGGTTAATAATATCTCCAATTACGCAAAACCTTTAACTGCATCATTTTTTGATGAAGGTATTAGGGAACTAAATGAGAAAATAACTAATATTACAGAGTTAGGAAGTAGTTGGATTATAAAAAAAATAACAGAAATCCACTTCACTATAACAAAAATAAGTAGGTTAAGTAGATTAAGTGGTAGGAGTTTCATTGAACTACCTACTTGTCTAAAAAATAAATATTGTTTAATTAATATAAAAAACACCGATGATTCATGTTTTTTATATAGCATTTTAGCTATTTTAAAATATGATGAGGTTGTTAGACAATATAGAAATAGTACATCCAGTTATAATTTATCAGACTTAATATATAATCCATTAGATTTACCCATGAAATTAAAAGACATTAGAAAATTTGAGGCCAAAAATCCCGGCTTAATAATTAATGTTTTTTCTTATGACAATAGCAAACAATTAACAGATAATTACGTTTTAAAACATCCACATTTAGACATTATACATCGTTCCAAAGTTTTAAATGGAACTGTAATTAATTTACTATTATTAAATAAAGGAAACAATTTCCATTACGTTGCTATAAGTAATTTAAATAGGTTACTGAATTGCCACATAAACACTACTTGTCCTACACGCATACAATCATTATGGTGCCATCGGTGTTTGAATGGGTTTAGGTATAAACACGCACTGGAAAAACATGAAATATTATGTAAACGTAATCAATTAGGAACAACTCTTTACACTTTCCCTCAAAATAAATTATTGCAGTTTACTGACTGGTCGAAAACAGTAACTCCTCCTTTTGTAGTTTATGCCGATTTTGAGGCTATTTTACCTTCTGATAATCTTCATTTCCAACGACACATGCCAATATCTGCTGGTCTTTTACTTGTAAATAACTTTGACGGATCTAAATCATATCAACAATTCATAGGTTTAGATTGCGTCGAGAGTTTTTTAAGTGCTATAGAGGATATAGCATTAAATAAGGTTCTTCCTTTTTATTATAAAATGGGTAGGAAACCTATGATTAAATTAACGAAAATTGAACAACATCAATTTCTTAGTGCTTCCGTTTGTTATCTTTGTTTGAAATCTATCGTCGATCCTGTTAGAGATCACGATCATTTTACGGGGAAATACTTGGGTGCAGCTTGTAGCACATGTAACATAAATAGGAAAATAAATAAAATTTTGCCTATCGTATTTCATAACTTGAAGGGATACGATATGCATCATATACTTAAATATGGATTAAATAAATTTAAAAATTGGACTTTAGGTTGCATCCCAATAACGACTGAAAAATTTATTTCTTTGATTGCTCATTTAGGCAAAATTAGCTTAAGATTCATTGATTCTTATCAATTTGTCAATGATTCTTTAGCTAAAGCAGTCAAAACTTTGAATTCTTTGCCTTTTACTAATTCTGCTTTTTCTGGTACTATAGTTTCTGAAAAAGGAATCTTCCCTTATAATTTCGCCACTTCTTTAGATATTCTCCAAACTACTTATGAATTACCACCAATCTGGGAAGGTGTCACTGAGCTTGAGTATGAAAAAGCTCAGGAGATTTGGGTAGAAACTAATTGCGTAACTTTATTAGATTATATGATGATCTACCTAAAACTTGATTGTTTTCTTTTGGCTGATTTCTTTCATCAGTTTCGGTTGAAATCCATTGCTCACAATAGATTGGAACCATTGAATTATTTCGGAATTCCAGGTATGTCTTGGTCTTCTGCATTAATGTCTTTAAATGAACCAATTGAGCTCATAACTGAAAACGAAATGTTTAGCTTTTATGAGGGTGGAATAAGAGGTGGTCTTACTTTTGTGAATAAGCATTACGTAAAAACCGACGAGAACACCGAGTTACTATATATAGATATTAATAATCTTTATGGTTGGGCTTTAAGTCAATCATTACCTTGTGGCGAATTTAGTTGGGTTCTTGATGGATTTGATTTAATAATGGATGAATGTAGGAATTTAAATCTTGAATCTTTGTCTTATGGATACACTCTTGAAGTTGATCTTGTAATTCCTTCTGAGCTTCATGATAAGTTGGATGATTTCCCTGTAGCTGCTGAAAAAATGAAACCTGCTGGGTCTAAGGTTGAAAAATTATTATTAACTCATCTTCCAAAATCTAATTATGTGATTCATTGGAGATTATTAAAATTATATATGGAACTTGGTGTTAAAGTAACACGTGTAAATAGGGGTGTAAGATTTAAGCAATCTCCAATTTTTAAAAAATATATAGATACAAATACAGAATTAAGGTCAAAAAGCATAAATAACTTAGATAAAAATTATTATAAATTGCTAAATAACAGTTTATACGGCAAAACAGTTGAAAATTTAAAGAGAAGAATGAATCTTCGTCTTTGTACAACAGCCGATAAATTAGTTAAATATTCTTCGAAGCCAACTTTTAAAAAATCTATTAAAATAGACGATAATTTAATCGCGGCATTATTGAATTCAGATTCTATATGTTTAGATAGACCAAGTTACATTGGTCAATCTGTACTTGATCTATCTAAACTTAGAATGTATGAATTGCAATATAAGGATCTGGAATCATTTCGCAATGAGTTTAATTGTAAAATTAATATCGTTGCAGGTGATACAGATTCTTTTTTCCTCGAAGTCATTAACTGTAAACTCGAGGTTCTTTTACCTGCAATGATTCGAGATAATTTATTAGATACTTCCAATTACAATAGTTGTCATTCCTTATATAGTAAGAACCTTGATTCAGTCATTGGAAAGTTCAAAGACGAGAATAAAGGTCTTAAATATAAGGAATGGGTTTTTCTTAGACCTAAATGTTATAGCTTGTTGGGTGATGAGGAAACAAAAAAGGCTAAAGGTGTAACATTGAAAGGTAGTGACATAAAACATCAGTCATACCTGGATTGTTATAACACTAACCAGATTTTTTCGGTTCCTCAGACTAAAATAACAAGCAAAAATCATCAAATTTTTACAATTAAAAACACAAAAATAGCACTTACTAACAAAGATGACAAAAGGGTTTGGGTGGGGAAAAATACTAGTCTTGCATATGGGCATGTAAGATTAAATGAATTAAATATTGGAGAAATTGTTGAAGAAGAATTTGATGAAAATGTTGGAGAAGATGAGGAAGAATTTAATGAAGATTTTGGAGAAGATGACATCGATATCGATGACGTTATTTTGTCCGATGAGGACTAATTTTATTAAATAAAAGTTTATATCTATACATTTGTTATTTGTTTGGTAAATTTTTATGTTTGTTATGTGTCTAGTTCATTTTTATGTGTTTAGTTAATGTTTATATGTTTTGTTATGTGTCTAGTTATTTTTATGTGTTTAGTTAATTTTTTATGTGTTGTATAGTATTTGGTTGATATATTATTAATATTATTTTTATTATTATTATTATTATTATTATTATTATTATTATTATTATTATTATATTATTATTATTATTATTATTATTTCATAAAAATTTTCATTAAAAATTATCTTAAAAATTATTCTATTAAAATTTCCATTAAAAATTATCATTGAAAAATATTTCATAAAAATTTTCATTAAAAATTATCTTAAAAATTATTCCATAAAAAATTTCCATCTAAAATTACTTAAAAAATTATTTCATAAAAAATTTCATTAAAAAATTTCAATTCTCAAACACCTTCTATTATTTTGTTAATAAATTTAAAATCTTACTTTAATTTACTTATTTAACTTTAATTTAAAATTTTTTTACCATTGATTACTTAATTTTAAAATTTGGACCTTAATTAACTTTAATTTAATTTTTAAGAACCTTAATTTAGTTATTTGTGCCCATTCATTACTTTAATTTAATTTTTTAGGACCTTAATTTACTTTATTTTAATTTTTTTTAGAACCATTATTTACTTAATTTAAAATTTTGAACCATAATTTACTTTAATTTAATATTTTAGAACCTAAATTTACTTTAATTTAAAAATTTGGACCATTATTTACTTTAATTTAATTTTTAGAACCTTAATTTACTTTAATTTTAAAATTTGGACCATAATTTACTTTAATTGAAAAATCTTAGCCCATAATTTACTTATTTAGACCATAATTTACTTTATTTCAAAAAAAAATCTGAACCTTGATTTACTTAAATTTTTTAGACCCATCATTTACTTTATTTTTAAATTTTAGACCCATAATTTGCTTTATTTTAAAAATTTACTATGCGTTTTTAATGTAAACCACCTTTTCTATTGAAATTCTCATGACCAAGAAGATCCCCTCACTATTGTGTGAAAAATCCATGCTTTTTTATTGAAGACTACCTTTTTCTATTGAAATTCTCAGGACCAAGGAGACCCACCCAAATAATATTTATCCTTGGCTTGTTTATTGAAAAAAAATTTTGTATTTAAAATCCCAGAAAACATTGGGCATTACGGCAACAATTATGTAATCAAAAAATGTCTACGGAAAAAGTTATGCAATCAAAAGTTTGCAACATTTCTTACCCCCCCCCCATTGTTCCCGTAGGCTCCTAACTACCTACTTAATATAACAAAATGAAAATTAATTTGATACTTAAAAAACACTTATTTACGTATAGGGAAAATTAAAACAATAAAAGTAATTGTAAAATGTGTAAATATCTAAACAAATTCTGAAAGATTAATGTAAAAGATTCTTGAAATAAAAATTATTTAGCAACAGTCGAAGATATATCTTATCATTTACTTTGAAAATATTCTTTAATTTCCTCCTCAATTTCAAATATTATATTTTCATACATACTTAAGCCCAAAATTCTGGATGGGTTGTAGAAATCTCCATTCAATATATTGAAATGAAAAAATAAGATATTTGCAAATTTTTTCATTAACAAAATCCTTCTATATTGTATTATACACTTGTCAACAATAGTAAAAGACTTTTAATGAAAGAAAATCTTCGAGAAGGAAAGTTATCAAACTTTAATCATAGATGTAATTAATAAAGAATACGTACTTAAAAATAAACTAACTGACGATAAATATTCATTCATAAGGTTGTTGCTTCATCAAATAATTGACCTCCTTATATATGATTTCTAAACCTGGTTAAAAGTATTTTGTACAATTATATAAGATTATAAGTAAATGTTGCCTAGATTTCCCAGAATAATATATATATATATATATATATATATATATATATATATATATATATATATATATATATATATATATATATATATATATATATATATATATATATATATATATATTACCGAAACACTTTAGCCTGTTACATATCATTGAATTTCTTAGTTTTCTTTTCTGTATTAAATATAAATGTAATTAATAATAATTAATTTCATAAAGTTTGTTTTTTTTCTTTATAATTTATACAAAAGAAATATTCATTACAAAGCTGAATTGAAAACGTATTATTTTCCTGGTTGCTCACAAACAATTTCTTTAATAAAAATATAATTCACTAAGGGTTTCTGCAATCTTTTCTTGAAGATTTTGTTCATTTATTGACAAACTCTTAAATTTCTAAAATAGATTGTAATTTTCACGTCATTTAAATATTCTTTTTATCTAAATTTTCATATTTAACAAAACAAGTAATTATATCTTCAGCATAAAACTTGTTTGCTAATAAAGTAACACAATCAACAAAAAGGGAAAATTTAATCAAAAAATATTTTCATCTTGTTGTGGGTTTAGGAGTGAATGATAAAAAAATATTTTTTTGTATTCTAATAATAAAAGTTTTAGTGATTTAAAAAATGCAATAAAAACTTCTTTTTTTAAAAGTTTTAAATTAATAAATTTTGATTGGCTAAATAATTTTTTTAATTTGACAAGTAGTGACAAGTGAGGAGTATAAACCAAGCCAAATATTACAGGATATACAGTATTGCGTAATATCTGTATGGGTACCCATGGAGTGGTCTGGTGGTACATAATTCTATAAAATTACGTAACCATATGTAAGGTGGGGTACTGGTGTGTTAATAACGTAATAAGTGGTTTTTAAAATTTATGTAATATTTGGCCCCTTACATAATAATTGACATTTGACCTCAATTTTTAAAATTAAAATTATTTTGTTTGTGAATTGAATATCATTTTAACATTGTCTTTGAAAATGGTTTGCTTTCAGAAATAGTTTACTGTTTAAATTAAATCATTTTTTAAAAAAAAAAATAACAATAATTTGGTAATATATTTAATAAATCTGTTATATCTATAGTTTGTTCCTTATCCTGCCTGATTATGGCAGTAAAACTATCGAAATATATTGTAAAACTCATACTGAAATTGCGCTTTCTAATATTTAAACCATAACTGTTTTTATTTCATTATTTACATAAATATAAAAAATATTAAAAAAAACATTATTATTCTGTTATATATTGTATTTTATTAATACAACTAAAATGTTTATATGTTTTTTAAGATATAAACATTTGTGCTAAAATAAATTTGGAAATAATGTTAGATAAAGAACTATGATAAAATTATAGCGATATTAAAGTGATTTCATTAAAAGTAATTTTGTATATATACTTAATTATCATTATTAATATTAATAGTTGTCATTCTAAAATACTTTATACATAAGAGAAACAAATTAATTATGTCTGACATATTTCTATTATAGAGACAACACATATATTACTTTTTGATTTTGTTTCATGTTGAAAATGATGAGCTTACAACAGATGGTATATCGTCTTAGCTATAGACACTTGCTAATATGCATTTCCCAAACATAAGTTGTCTTTTACCTTGATTATCTCTATTGTTCTTAAGAAAATAACGTAAAATTATTAATATATAAAGTTTATAAACATTTTGACTGAAATGTGATACAGCTGCAGTAGCAAAATCTTTTAAACATTCTTTAAATTAAAATTAAAACTAACATAATATGAAAATTGCTGAAAAGTACAAAATATTTCACTTAACTATTCACGAGACAAAATGTCAAATTATGCAAGACATGTTTCAAAGTTTTTTAACTTCGATTAAATACGCAAACCTTCCATCGTCTTTCAACTTTTATAGATTAAAATAATTGTCAAAAAATATAAATAGTTTTTAATTTTAAATTTTATAAACTTTATAAAATTAAAGACTATTATAAATAACATAAGAAAAAGCTGTCCGAAAATTCATGAATATCAAAAAAACTTCAATATCTTTTCTTTAATAAATACCATATATACAAACTAAACCTTTATTGTAAGAATGTATCACTTATTTATTGTCATTTAATAATACGATAGGAGTTACGAAAGTGAGTGCCAAATAAAATTTGGATTAATAAAAATAATTTAAGTAAAATATCGATTTAAAATTACTAAAATAAAATATTAAAAATGTGCAAAAATTAATAAAAATTAAAATAATTGTAAAAAGATAAAGACGAATAAAATAATTAAAAAAAGGTATTGCAAAATTATCAAATAATTAAATAATATTTAAAATTTGTTGACATTATAAAGTATAAAAGTAAAAATTCGCCTATTCTAGCAAGTGTTAAAACGAGCTGTCAGATTAAGAATCGGTGATGATAATTACTATTTTATATTTGTCATTTGTATAACCTCGGGAATCACCGATATGATACTGTACAGGAAAAGGATAAATGTTCCGAATTAACATATAAAACAAACTATCAGATTATAAAATCACAATCAAAATATTACAAGAATAATATATAATATTATGATAATAAACCAGAATTTCTAGTTTGCTAGATAAAAACAAATTGTCTGACTAGTTGTTTGTAGAAAGGAATATTTGCCACTTTTTCAAAGCATCACCTGTAAAAATGCAGTGTAAATAGTAAGACACGGGTCAATCTATTTAAATTTGAAGTTTTCGTTGTCGATATTTGGTGATTTGTTATAAACAAATAGATTTTGTTATTTGTTGTATTGTTTCCTTTTTGATTGAAGGAACACGCGGAGTCAAAGGAAATATAATTCCTATCAATATTATTTAGTAAACCAAAAATAAAAGGAATATTTAATTTTGACAATTTAAACGATGATTATTAACGGAAATACAATTAATTATTTGTATCTTGTCTTAACCCTATTTGTTTATATATATATATATATATTTCTAAAATTATAATTCTTTTTTAGATAACAAAAAATAGTTAATATTTATTTTTTTAAATATGTCACAAATTGATATTAATTCAAATTAGAAGGAAATTTGTTTTTTTAATAAAACAAGACATTTGTAAATTAAGCAACTGCCATTAAACATAAGATTCGAAATCTCCTCATAAAATGACATTTGTTTTTCCCAATTTCAATCGATAACCTTCAGTCATCCCCTACAAAAGAGACACGCATTAATTTTTATCACCCCCCAACCAAAGTTTCCCCAGCAACAATTTAATCAATATTTCAATTTAAACAATTGAATAAAACCAACGATATAAATTTTAATAAATAAAAAAACCAATTATCTAATCGATAAATCGCAAATCTCTAATATTAATTAATTTTAATTATTTTTTAAATTTATTTTACTTTTTGTAAAACGCAGAAAAATAAGTTAAATATCAAAAATATTAAATGACTAAATAACAATTCTCGTAATTTAATTAATTTTAATTATTTTTAAGTTTATATTACTTTTTGTAAATGGCACAAATATAATTTAAACATTAAAAGATAAAATGACTAAATAACAATTCTGGTTATTTTAAATATTTAAATATAAAATATTTGTATTATTGGTATAATTTGAGAAAATAAGTTAAATATCTTGGGAGTTTTTGCTGTTTGAGAATATATACTTGTTGTCAAATAAATTCCTAGAATCAGTCTACGTAACCCAATATACCATATAACCTAATTATTAATAAAAGGGTGTCTGTAAATTATCAGGCCTTATTGTAATTGGAATTAACATATTATATATATTTATTACCAATCTTTCAAAATAAAAAACGAAATATATATTTCTTGTAATAAAAACTAATTATATTTTATGATTATTTTCTCACAATTATTGGTTTCAGATAATATAATTAAATTATTAATTAAATTAATTATTATAAAAGGTTAGGAATAAATTTATCTTCCGTTTTTTTATAAATAATCTGATTGAAAATTTCTAAATATTTTATCAATGTTAACATCTCTACAAATGTGACTTTTACTAAATTCTCGAAAGAAAAATTTAATTGATATAGATACAAAAATTATAATTGAAAATATTTATTACTATATTATATTTATATTTCATTATATTTAATTTATACTATTTAATTATATTTAATATATTTAATTGAAAATAATATGGGAATTAATGTTAGAAATATGAAAATATTGAAAAAAAAAATTAATAAAAAAATTATTGGGGATATTACATAAGTTGTAATTTCATATGATAAATCGACATTAGTTTTTCTTGTGTCTATTTGTATAAATATTCTCCCACCATTTTTCTCATCAAAGTCTTTCATCAAATTTACAAATTTTGGAATATAATAGAAGTAAGTTTAAAAATTGCTAAATATTCTCTAACGGATTAAAAAATCTTAAAACACAGATTCCAACATTTGTAATATTAGTTTCTTTCATACGTTTTATACTATTCGTGCTATTTAAAAAAACAACAAAGAAAATATAAATTTCATTCTTAAAAGAAAACCGAAAAATTTATTTTTAAATACTATTTTCAAAATCTAAATAAAAACGTTTAACAAAGCATATTTATAAAATTCTATTTACTTTTTACAATACTAAAAAAACAAACTGTTTGTTTTATTATGACTCAAACATTAAAACATTTTACTAAATTATTAAAATTTTAAATCTTTTTATTATATTTTGTTTTAAAATGCTTAATTTTAAGAATTATAAATATTACATTTTACAGATTTAATATAAATTATAAAGATATTTTCAACTACCCTAAAATCGCGCATATAAGCCGCGGCTTATCTGAGAAAAAAAGTCAATTTCCTTAGAAAAAATGTCAAGTGAGGCTTATCTGCGCGACATACAGAGCCTGAAAACATTTTCAAACTATGTAAGAGCGCCTTCATATGGATATATATATATGAAAATTATAAAGGCTAACAATCGATCAATTTCCTGTAAAATCTTTATATAATTAAAGAATATTTAAACGAAAAAAACTAAATTTTACTCAATCATTCAAATGTTTCATCAAAACTTGTACTATTAGAATTATCAGCATAAAAAGTTTCAGAATTTTTTTCAATTTGCAATAATAAGGTGTGCTTTTTTAAATCCATTTTGGATACAATCACTTGTAATATTATCCCATGATTCTTATATCCATTTAATAACTTGACGATATGAAGGTTTTTTGATTGAACCACCGCGTGTGTATTCATGATTATCTTCTTTCATCCATAATCTCCATTTTTCACGCAGTTTACTCTTGAATGATCTGTTAACAGCAACTTTAGAATAACGATTTATTTGACCCTTCACTGCGTCTGTCAGATGGGCGCGTGCAGAATCAATAATAAGCGCAGAAGATTGTCTAATCTTCCAAACTTCATCCACTATTTCATTATATTCTCATTGACCCATCCTTGGGAATTTACTTTAATTATAACCCCTCTAGAAATACTTCGTTTCTTGGTAATGTTTTCCTTTTAAAAATTACCATGGGTATTAATTTCCAAAAATCAACAGTTACACAAAGAACTACGGTAAAATTAGTCTTTTCATGCCCAGTGGTTGCAATTCTAACAGAACCAGCATCTCGATGCTCAACCGTATGATTACTTGACATATTAAAGCTAACTGGAACTTTGTCCATATTACCAAGCTGCTTATTAGCCACACCAACAAAATCATCTTTACTAAAACGTAAAAATTGGCTGACTTTATTTCGCAATCAGCAGGCAAATTTATGGCCAATCGTCGTTCGCATTCTCAATTAAAGATTGTTTATACGCATGAATCTATTACATCACCTTGACCCTATATATTAACAATACATATGCTTGAACTCTTATTATCTAGGGGGTCGAGCTAGTGATAAATCTTTGGTAAAAAATACTGCGAAAAAGTGTGATTTAAATAAAATATATAAATGCGGCTTATCTGCGCGATTTTAAGGCAAATTTCGAATTGTTTACTTAATTAAAACAAATTGGCTATTATATTTGATGTAAATTTTATTTAAACCTATTTTTAACTTAAGATTCAACAAATTGATGTGCAAGTAGGTTTGACACCCTTTTCTATTTACAGCCAGACTATGGTGAACTATACCGAAATTATTATCCTACAAACTAGACGTGTAAGGAACTTTTATGATCTCTTTATAATCCAATTTGTATAATGACAGTCAACAGTAATAATTGTAATCGTATGAAATTAGACATATGGCGGTGGACCAGCTTAATCTGAAAATCGTATCATCTCCTTTAACTAAAACTTACGGCCGTTGGAAATCATTGCAAAACTATAATAGAAAATAATAATATTAAAACATAAATCATCATAATTCATTTAAATTAACAGAATTAATTGAAAGTAAAGCATAAAATATAATAACAGATTATCGTAAAACCCGCGTAAAATATTACAGATCATTAAACAATTTGAAATGTTTAATTTATCAAAAGTATTTTTCAAAAAATTTAAACAACTTCAATTTCTCTAAATATGATTCCTAGATAGCATTCAGACAATATATAAATAACAGTTGCAAATTAGATTGCATGCAATGAATGCATATGGCAATAAATACATTGACTTCTTTAAAACAAAAGACATACGTACGGTTTCCTCTCACTGGGTAACTTAATAAGCCTAAATAATTGATAGAAAGGTGTACTATATAACAGTTATAGCCGTTTTCCTATTTACAGGTTTTACTGAAAGGAGCAAATTAGTATGTTTTCAATTTCAATGAATTATTAATTTATATTATTATGTTTTATTTATCAATATTAAAACGTGAGCATTGTGTTAATTGAGTGATATATTCCTAAATCAAAAAAAAATTGTTAATTTAAATAAGAAAAGTTAGTAAAATTTTATTTTCAACATTTTCTGTTATATTAATTAAACATTTTATTAATAATTTCTATAAATCATTTTTTTTCTAAATTAATTTATAATATTATAAACGTCACACTGAGAAATTTGAGAACCTGACGGTGTAAAAATGTTTTATTTGCTTATATATTCTACAACTTCATTATTGGAAATGATAATAATTTTTAATAATAATAATAGTCATATTAATAATAATGATAATAATAGTAATAATAGTAATATTAATAATAATGATAATAATAATAATAATAATAATAATAGTAATAATAATAATAATAATAATAATAATAATAATAATAATAATAATAATAATAATAATAATAATAATAATAATAATAGTAATAAAAAATAATTATTATAATTATAATGATAATATCAATAATAAATATATAGAAATTATAACCCTGAACAAAGATTTTTTTAATTCTAATTTATTTATTATTTATAAAGATAAGTTCAAAGACTAATCATCTTATTTCTATTCCATTTCTAGCATTCTTTTGAATGCATCTGTTAATCTGGATTTATTATAGCATAGATTTAAATAATATAATAAAAGTAGATAATAAAATTATAAACTAAAATAATAAATTAAATATGAATATCGAAGTTATTAAATTGGTCTGGCGGTAAATTAAATATATATAAGAATAATTGAAAATTAAAATATCTAATTAAGACATCTAATACCATATATATCGTTAGAATCATTTACAAATAAATTAATAAAAAAACCCATTTATGAAGTCTTTCTAATTAGGTTATATTTTACTTGGTTTAAAAAAGCTTATATTTCTGAATCTTCGATATACTTTAGATAATACATTAATAGTTATTATAAACGTTATTCGAACATCAATTATATCATATACTACCTATAACCACTCAAAAATGACGGAATCATATAATCAATTCAAATAGATAATTCTCCATAGATATGTATGTTCCAAAAATAATTAAAATAATTTTCCATATTTAATAAAATATAACAATTAAAAAAGAATTAATGCTCCAAATTAGACAAATTATATGTCATTCAATAGAGGAGTCAATTTTCAGATAACATTAAAATAAAAATGCCATGTTGTAGATCAGTGGTTCTCAATTAATATAAAAGCGCGAAACACCATTCACATGGTTTTTTTACGCGGTCCACTGACAAACAAATACTTGCCACAAAGAGTGACCAATCACAAATTACTATAAATCTGTGGTAAACGTAAACAATGCCATCTTATAAGCAAATAAAATACCACGCGCATCAATAACAAACAATAAAATCAAGCAATAAAATGTCATTTTTTTCGTGGAACACTGGAAGCGTAATCGCGAAACATTGACGCGTTGAGAACCACTGTTGTAGATCAAAATTAAAAGTTATAATAAAATTTGCCACTTTTTTAATAAAGCGTTAAAAATTAATAAAGCCTTTTTTCATAATCACTCATTTACATACACATGTAGAGAATTAGGTATTTAGATTTTGACACGTTCACTATCATCATAAAGTAGAAATGAAAAGGCTATATATATTTTAAATTGCTTATTTGAAAAAATTATACAAACAATCATAAAAGCATTTAATTTTAAAAATTTATTTTATTACACATTATTTTTAAACATACTAGAATACACTTTAAACAAAACGTGTTGAAAGGATTTCCAACAAAAGTATATAAGACCGTTTGTAATGATAAATAAATTTGATTGAAATGATTCCATATTCTAAGATTAATAAGGACTACAAATATAATTTGATACGCACTAATAGTGAGATGTGTCATGATTCATCGTATAGAACACAGACAATATGTCATCGAATGAGTCATGATTTTTAGAGAGAAAAAATAAATATGTCATACTTTTTGGAGAACAAAGAAATATGAGTCATCATGGAATAATTTCCAAAGTACTTTTTACAAAGAAATTAGTACAATGCCAAATTAGAACTTATTTTTAAAACAAAGAATATTATTTTAATACTGACATTTTTATTTTTGTTTAAATAATAATTTATGGTGAATAATTTTCACTACAACTTTACTGTTGATGGCTTTTCTATTGAATAATTTGGTCATGACGAAAACGTCGTTGAAAGGTTTAACTTGTGTTTTGATGTATGATTAACGCGAAAAATTGAATAACTAAAATTGCAAAATGAGAATTTAGTTCTCTACATAATCATATGAGGCATATTATGATTTAATAAATATTTGAGTATCAAAAATAAAAAGAAAATTTATGATTGCGTTTTTATGCGTGTCAATTGCGTAAATTTGAAATTATAATCTGATAGTTTTGTAGTAAACAAAAAATTCTAGACAAAATCTCACAATTTCAAAGTTTTTTGATAATTCGTTTTATGTTTGAATTTATATTTTAAATGTCTTTGTTCCCGCGGCCTCACATCTTATTACTACTAAATGTTTGCTTTCGCTTTTCATATTTTTCAAAATTTGTAATTTTTATTTTATAGAGGAACAAATTTTGAGAATAAATATATTTAAATGTTAAAATTCGATAACGGGAAGTGCCTCAAAATTTGATTTGAACTCCTGCCCTCATACTTTGACAAGGAAACATGAAATATTTCAAAATTAAAGGATGAATCATCACCTTTTATCAGGACTTTATATATCAAAATGAAGAGGTATAAATTCTAAGACTTTATATAATTGACAATTATTTCATCAGACTACATCTTCATGGTCAAAATGAGCGCCAAATATCAAAATTTAAACACTGATTTGCACATGAAATATTAACTTATTCAAAATTTGAAAATTGAAATATGTTGATAATTACATTTTCAATTTTTTTTGTTACACCTAATTCCAAAAGTTAAAAGTCTCTATAATGCACGTTGGTGTGTTCATTAGTGGATGATTCACCATTTATGAGAATGTGAAGTTATTTACTTCATTTCATTTATTCAATTTTACAAGTAAGTTTTTTATTTTAAGTAACTTTTAAGGTTTGAATTTTGATTTTATATAATTATGAGATCATTATTCAAGCTCTTAAATGTTACTTGTAGTCAACATTTTGATTATAAATTATTTTTAATTAATTTTCAGGGTTTTTTAGGATTTTTATGACTATGAATTTATTTTAAATTATTTTAATAAAATGTAAGTTAGATATATTTTTAACTATAAATAAATAAAGAAATCACCAAACACAATTATTTTTTTAAGAGATTTAAGAAAGAAGCGGCGTAGTTTTTTAAGTTTTTGTAATCTTCTTTCTCCAGCTCATTTATATGGCGAATATTTTCCTCCATGAATTTTAATCTATTAAAAATAATGATATGTTAACAATATGTTAATTACTTTTAACTTCGGGACTAAAACAAGCTATAATAAATTTGTGTGTATTTTATATTGTGTGCTGTGTTTGTATGTAAAATTATTTTTCTGTCACTTTCTCAATTCCTATAATAAAACTTTTAACTTTCGGAACATTAAATTTTTGCACACAGGTAAGTTTGTGTGTTCTTATATTATAATTTTATCGATTTTTATTTAGATTATAGAAACTTTTAACTTTTGGAATTAAGTGTAGATCATTCTTTCATGGTCAAAATAGCCGCTAAAGAGACAAAGAATCTAAAATCTTTTAATATTAATCTATATCACACAAATTTATATATCCTTAGATGCACAATAAAATGACAAACAAAATAATGTACTGGCCATTTCTGTATAACATATCATTCTCAATCTATTTACGAGTAAACTTTATCTAATGCAAAGCCATGTTAATTTGAATTAATAGATATTTCTTTTTAATGGTTGATTTAAACTAATGCAAAAACTAACATTTTCTGTTTAATACTTTATATTTTTAACATACTTTATATTTTTTATATGATGAAAATATTACAAATCNATTTGTAATTACACATCTTCATTCAACATTTTGTAAGTATTATATAGACAATAATTGATCACTTCTCTATTGTAACCAAGTGTCTTAATGAATTCATCTTTCAAAGGGTTGTTTAATCGACAAAACAAATTATTTAGTCATTAGTAGAATAATTTATATAGTATATTTTGGAAAACTATATCATTTGAACTCTCTTCAAAATATTTAAAGGAAGGTGGATTATTTGAATTGATAATCGATACGAAAAGTGCTACATTTATCATCGGTATCATTACTGGTTTCATCAGATGGTGCAACATTCGAAGCAGTAGAAGATGAATTACTACATTCAAATCCTCATCACCACATTTATTAAACTGTTCAAATTTAACAGAGTCATGTTCGGTGTTGGATTCAACATTTTGATAGTTTTTGCTAACGATAGACTCGTCTTCATCGGTTAAACGTTGAATTTCATCAAGTATATATTTTATTATACAATCTATTAAATATTTATTAATTAATCAAAGTATAAATCAAAGACACTGAAATATCAAGATGATTGTGACAGTAATATCAGAGGGTAATCAATTGACAGAAGAGTAACATCTTTTAGTCATTATTATTTTTAATAATATTATTTTATGAATTGTAAATTTTCATACAAATGCTTTATGCACGTTATTAAGTTTTTATTAATTATTTTATAGTTGTGTATTTCTTTTCATGAACATTTTTTTTATTTAAATTTTTAAACCATAAAATGGTCATAGTTTCTATTATAAAGAATGGCTCTGTGAAACTTGGTATATCGTTTTCTTCAATATGGTACTCAATTGTATTTGAATCTGTAAAATTGACAGGTTTCACAGGATATTGACTAAATTTTGAAGAGTTTCCGCACAAAGTATAACAATAGAAAGCACAATAACCAATACTGAAATTATAGCTACAAGTTAAGCAAGCATTGAGTTCTCGAGATATTCCAATAAAAGCCAAATTCTATTTTGAATCTGATTAAGTGGCAAAACTTTCACCTCTTCTTTAACGAATCCTTCTTCATCTCGATACTTTTTAATGGCTTCTTCTCCAAGTTCATAGAAATTTATTTCTTCAACAAACACCTCGATTGCATCGTTGTGTGGACGACGAAAGTTACCACCGCTCTGATAAAAATATAATGCCATGAATTTTGCCGTTAGTGATTTTTGGTACAGTTTTATATGGGCTTTCTAAAGGTATAATCAGTGAAACAATTGGAGGACATTTTGATACCCTTTTCATTTAATTTGAATACTGAGTGAATGACAATGTCAACAAGGGTTTACACCAAGATAATAATTACTATTTTGTAGGATATCCACCAGCATTCAAAACTGCCTGAAAACAGCGTTTGCGTTGAGCCCACAAGGCGCTCACAAATCCTAACAGGAATCTCATACAAAATTTTCCTGAAGTTTCTCATTACACTGTTGTGCTCCAAGACGTCTTCCCATCTCATCCCAAAGATGTTCGATTGGATTAAAGTTCGGAGATTGTGATGGTCATTTCAGGACATCGACCTTTTTCTTCACGGACCACTCTTGTAGGACTTTTTGAGGAATACTTTGGTTCGTTGTCCTGATGAAATATCCATTTATGAAGCATTCTTACTCTGACATATGGTAACATTGCCTTTTCAAGGATTTCATGGTACACAAATCTGCCCATGATCTCGGTGGTCTGTGTTAGTGTACCCGTTCCAGATCTCGAGAAAGCTCCCCAAACGAGAACATTGCCACCTCCGTGCTTGACAGCTGGTTTTTCGTACAGAGGATTGTACTTTTCTCGATTTGGGCGTCAAACCTTACATCGACCATCGGAACCAAAAAGGTACAAAAAGGTCATCAGACCAGAGTACAGTAGAGCATTGCTGTGTAGTCCAGCCAGTGCTTTTTGGTAAAGACAATTCTTTCCCGACGATTATTAGCAGAAACATATACATTTTTAGCAGGTTTGTGTGCATGAAGTCTAACGCTCATCAGTTTGTTTTGAATAGTTTGGCTTGCTCAAGTTATGATTGTTCAAGTTGTCTTGAATAGCTTTGGGAGTTATGAATGGTTTTTTTCTTGGCCTATTTCACGATAGTTCGATTCATGTTTTTGTCTGTTTTGCGAGGTCTCCCACATTTTTTTGCATCTTAAACACTTCCACAGTTTTTGTATTTTTTGATAATTTTAGTCACGGTACTGAGCTGCACTGCAAAAGCCTTTGCAATGTCAATTTTCTTTCTTCCACCAGTAATAAAAAGGTCCACAATTCTTTCTCGAATATTGGCTGACAAATACTTTCTTGTAGGCTAAGTTTTAAAGAAATTTTGTTTGGAATATAAATGAAATGATCAATGCTACTTTTAAACTGTCTTAGAAAATTCCAAAAACACATGTATAATTGATGCATTTAAACAAAATCATAGACATTTAAAATGTTTACATAATTTTTGATTCAAAATTTAGTATGTTGACAAAATAGCAATAAAAATATAGTCTTAAAAACATCATATTGTTTCACAATAATACCATGTGAAAGCCCACATAAAACTGTGTTGGTATATAAAAGGAGAGGATTATAAGCATTAGTAGAACAAGTTGGTTAAAAAAGAAACAAATTTCTATCTCATGTTTCCATACCTTTTTGCTCACTGTTTATGAAAAAGATTTATTAATTAAACAGATCAATCGATGACTGAACCGGCTAATGCAGCAGAAAGGGTTTCGAAATCGATTAATAAAAAGAGGTCAGAAACGCTCAAAAACAAAATCGAAGTTCTATTTCACGATGGAGTTTTTAAATATTATTTTTGGATTTTGACCATCCATAAAAACATTCTAAATCACCCTTGCCTACCATTGATTACCATGAATTACCATAATGAACATTCGATTCCCTGAGTAAAACCCTTCAAAATGAGTCATTGTTTGCAGAAATACAGTGTCGAACTTTTAATGGTAAACTTTGATCCAGCGGTGGCCTGTTTTTAAAGTCGATTTAATAAAACTAGATAGATTGTGTGTGTATTTATTAAATACAGAATATATAGAAATATATAGAATATGTATTATATAGAATATAGAATATGTATTTGACACTTAATTTTTTAATTGACCTACGTGTTTTTGAAGTCGGTTTGATATATATAAAACTCTGTAAATATTTCGTGAAAATAGCTTGAAAATCGCGAAAAATAATAAAAACTGAACAATTTAGGAAAAAATATAAAATTATGAATAATGAAAAAAATTTATTTGACCTACATAAAAATAATAGGAATTTTAGAAAAAAATGTTTTACCCGGCGATGACGGGATACTTGATCTAGCAATGGCCAAACAGCGTTAACAAAGTATCAAAAATGTACAGTTACGAATTATTCTGTTACAAATTATTTTTTACTTTCAAATATTCTTTTAGTGTTTTCTATTTTTTTTTGATTTTACAGTCTTTGTGATTTGCAGTTTCATATTTAATGCATTTGTCCACTTCTAAAAATGGTCTATGATCAATTTATTATTGCTTTTTATCTCTAATTATCATTAATGATTCAATGTCTAACAATTGTGTAAAAATACATTTTACAATAAAGTCTATATATAAATAATATAATTTTCATTATAATTAATTTTTATTTATAAGTCATCTTTATACTAAGTGTCCTATACTTACTGCCACTTTCTAAGAAATGTCCTATGAAACTAATCTCTGTGCGTATAAATAGTCTGTGAGGTAAGAAATTAAATGACGCTAACCAATCAAATAAATATAATAAACTATTTAAATTAAAAATTAATTACAATGACAACATTATAAATTAATTTTATTTTAAAAATATTATTCATTCACACAAATTAGAAAATGTTTAATGAAATTTGTTCTAATGTGACATTTAATTTCTTCTGCGTTCAGAAGAATCCAATTTGCATTTGTCAAAATTTCATTTAAATTAAAGTGATAAATTTCACAATTCAAAATTTATGCTACTGATGTTTTCATTTCAATTCATAATCCACGAGCGTATCCATATTCAAATTAATATTTATTAACGTTCAATGGTCAATCTAGATTATAGGAAAGAAGAAATAAAATGAATAACATTAAATGAATAATTATATATATATATATATATATATATATATATATATATAATATTTATTATTATTGTCATATAAAACTAATGTACAATAAATAAATTATATAATCACGTCAAGGTGATCTCGATTTTTGATGACTCTTGTGAGAATGTTTGTGCGTCCAATGAAATGAATTATGCATTTTAATTAGTATCAATAATATCGCTTAAAATAATAATACTCACTATTCCAGTTTTTGTAATTGGAAGTACTATAAATAGTACTACAATTGCACATTCTGTTGCATGCACTTTAAATAAATATTATTTCTTAATGTCTTATTCTAACAATTATTATTATTATTATTATTATTATTATTATTATTATTATTATTATTATTATTATTATTATTATTATTATTATTATTATTATTATTATTATTATTATTATTATTATTATTATTATTATTATTATTATTATCATCATCATCATTATTATCGATTATTATTTACATTACTGTTGCCTTTATTACCTTGATTAAAGTCACAAATTGAAAAACCGATATTAGACGTGGGAATTTTAATAAATTTAAGAAACAAAAACCATAAAGTTTATTCAATAGTACTATTCTAAGTTAATTTATTTTAAAGATTTGAAGGTTGTTAAGAAATGGTTGTGATAATAAAAATAGAAATCAATAAAATAATCTTTTAAAATAAATTTTTAAGAATTATTTTTAATAAAATTAGACAAAAAAATGTTAAAATAAGTACAAAAGGAAAGTCAATTTACAAAATTATTTCTAATATAAATCATTTGTATTTTTATTTTTTATTTGAGGAAGTTTTACACGCTAACGAAGAATTGTTATTATTTATTGAAAAAGTAAATTTCTTTTTGAATTTGGTTAAAACTCGTTAAATTTCAAATTTGAAATCTTAATTGTTTCTTTATATTTCACTTATTATTAATATAAATTTCCTACAAATAATTCTTTCTCTTTTATTGGTTTAGCTTACGAATTTGGATTTACTTTTGAAATTTGTTTTTGTTTGAATAAAATTCATTTTTTCTTTTTCAAGTCTTCGAATGTTTGTCAAAAGAAACGAAATGTAAATACTGAATTTTATCTTTGTGATGACATGCTGATAAATATTTCAACTTCAAATTCCAATTAGTTACATTTTACTCAAATAATTACTCAAACAATACAAAATAATTTGTTTAAATCGAGCCCTTGTGTGAAATAAACTTTCCAAAAAATTCTCTGTTTTTGTGTTTGTATGTGTTTCTGCAAAACGATTTAATGTTACAACTATTTGAGAAAATGCTTTTTTACCAATTATAAATACAGGAAAATTTCATTTTTATTTACATAACTGAAAACTTTGTATTATTGGAAAATGCGTTATTCGGGTTATCAAATATTTTAATAATTATAATAAATGTAAAAATTATTGTAAACAAGGTACCTAAAATTGAAACAATATTTACTTATATTAAATTAATGTAGGATAGTAAATAAATATTTAAGGATTACTTTATATGGTTATTTATTATGATTATTTCATTATTTCATAAGCATGCTAATTGGAAACATTAAGACTTTCAAAATTATCTGTAAATATCACAGAGCAATTTGTCTTTGCTCTAATCTTATTTATCTAAGTATATGATAAATTGAACTAAATATCACGAACATTGTAAAAGAGTTTGAAATGATTATAAATTTTAAAATATGTTTTAAAACTTTAAAAAAATACTTTAACAAATTTTTGTAATTGACGATAATATTTTAATAATTATTCAATGTTCAAAATGCTCTCACCACAAGAACTTCAATGTTTTTATGTAATTAATTGTCTGTTTATTTTTCGTTGAATATTTTATTATTTTTTTTTTGATTGGTTTAATTTAACCATATTAATAATTAGTTATGCGTATGTCTGTGAGGTGTAACATTGTGATATCAATTAAAGAACTTTTACAATAACTTTCAAAATACATTTTTGAGTACACTGTCGGTACGCATATTTTTAATAATATTATTTTTGCGATTATTTAAATTATAAAATTGAAACTGTTGTCTATAGGTACACGTATTTTTAATTATAATTTGAAATAATTGAAATTGTCTTTTATCTTTACCTGAGAGTTATTTTGTTTCTTTGTTTCACTCCGTGATTTTTTTACGGGTTAAACCTATATATATATATATATATATATATATATATATATATATATATATATATATATATATATATATATATATATATATATATATATATATATATATATATATATATATATATATATATATATATATATATATATATATATATATATATATATATATATATATATATATATATATATATATTAGTTGTATAATAATAATCGTGAGGGTAATAATAATCTCTCCAAATATAATGTAAATATTTATCTATAAATAAGATCTTATTTTATTTTAAAATATATAAATGGTTTTCATCCGTTTCATTATTAATGAATCTGAATTTCTTTTGAGTTTACCATTCTTTACATGGCGCTGAAAAGAAATCCTTAATTTATCAGATATATATGTTAAATTGTTCCTCTTTGTATAATGCAAAATTTTTAATATCAATTACTTTCTTCCGTAATTTTTCGACTTCTTAGATTCCATACAAATTGATATGTTTGCTTGCATCAATCCTCTTGCCTCTTTCATATTCTTTTCCAAGTAACTTGAATGCCTTTAAATAAATCACATGTTTGGTTTATTCAGTCTTTTTTGGCAATTTTGTTGGACATTATCTAAACTTTGTGTGATTGTTAAATCCCTTGTCATTTTTTCTTGATTATTTAATGTCATGATAATTTAAAATTTTTTTATTATAATATTTAAATTAATGAAATTCAAAATGTAAATCATATATATAATTTTTGATATTTTTATAATAAATGTAAGGAATAAGTTAAATGAAGTTTAGTTAATTGATTAAATAATTTAAGTATTGTGTGTAAATTAATTTAGAATTTCATAAGTATTATGTAAATAATAATTGTAAATATTATATTATTAATTTAAATGTAAGTATAATTAAATTAATTAATTAAAAGTAAATTAATCGAATGTTTTCTTGCTTAAGATATTGTTGGCGTAAAATAATTCTCTTGTTTGAATATTGTAAATAAGAATAAACATTTGAATTTTGAATCCTTGATCAATTTAAGTGGATACAATTAATACTCGATCCACACAGTCTAAAAATTATTATTAATAAAAAAATAACAATAAGCATTCATCTTCTTTAGTATCTTTTTAAATGAAATAGTGATACTCAAACGACGGTCACGTAAGATTTTGAAATCTATATTCAAGATTGGCGTATTGTGTTTACAGAGAATTTTATTCAAAAAAAATTTTTGCAATAACATTCTTAACATTGTTAGGATATTGCTCTTCATTGAAATGTTGTGTGTAATATGACAAAATAAAAAAGTTACTTAGTATCCTTATTATATGTAAAAAATGCAACGTCTCAAAACTTTTAATTTTTTTGAATCAGTAAATTCTTTTTTATTATACATATAAGTTTAATATTAAAAATCAAATTTGACAAAAAGAATAATTTGAGGTTTAGTAAATTATTCGAATTTGTTCGAACTGAATATTGGAAGGGCTGGCAATAATAATCATGATGCGCACCAATGAAATTGCAAACCTTTGGAATATTATGTCATAAATGTAGTTTTTAAAATATCGTATATGTTGTGAAACAGATTTTGTAAAAGTTATTAATATACATCATTTGTAAAATCAAAATATAAAATATAAAATATAAACAAGATATAATTCTTACATAATCTCGTTTATTTACAAAATAATAGTTTTCCATTTACTGTCTGACTAAGAATAATTCACAATTAAACTTAAAAAGCTAAAAAAGCTTTCTTTACATTAAAATCTTACAATTCAAAGAAAATCCAGTTTGTTTGCATTGTATGATTTTCTCTAAAAATTGTGTCGAGATTTAGACAAAATGAACTAAAATGCTATAATTATTAAATATAAAAAACAATATCAAATAGCTCGAAAAATAGAAATAATGCTTGTAAAACAATAATATTAAATCGTAAATATTTTCTTCTTTGAAAATGACAAAAAAGTCTTAAAGGGTTTTATCCTTTTTTATCTTCCTCATTTGATTCCCTGAAAATAAGAAGTTAATGGTGTAAAGGTTTAAGTTTATAAATTACAGAATATTTGAAGAATACCAATATGAAACTATTACAAACATTTACAACAAATATTTTAATACAAATCTTTTTCATGAAGTCTCTACTCTTAAATTCTAGTCCACTTAACTAGAAAGCTGTTAGTATGACTGTGTACATTCTAGGCCAGCTGGCTAAGGAACTATGATGTCTTGGTAGATTGACGCAGTTTCACTACAAAAAAGGATATTCACCAATTTATTTAAGTTTATATCTTGCCAGAAACAATAGTAGGAACGTATTTACGGTAAGCTTATAATTGCTTAGAAATCCATGATCATGACATTTAACAATAAATTATTCAATATATTTTTGGGTTCCATAGCTTATGTTAATGCGGATTAATTTGAAAAGGTAAAATTAATACGCATATAACATTAAATTTTAATGAAATAATGTTAAAATAAAAATTTAGAATAAAAGAATATTACTAAAATATTAGAGGATTTTAATTTATTTTATTCAAGTTTATCATTCAATTGCTTGGTAGGCAAAATGAACATTTTTTTATTTTTTTATATTATCAAAATAAAAATTATGAAATAATTCCCTGTTTTACTTAAACAAGTCAACTTTTAATACATTCACTTGAAATGTGAAACAATATTTTATATTATATTTTTCATATAATATTATATTTTTATTGCATTTTTTATCAATTTCATGAATTAAAACAAATTTTTTTTAAATATAAAATAAATAATACAGGTTGATTTAATTATGAAATAATTTTGGACACATGTCAAATTTTCTAAAGAAAACCAAAGAAATTTCACCATTTTACGGCCGCTTTGGTTCTAGCTAATTATAAACATGACATTTGCCATAGAAATTAACATCGAATTCAATTAAAGTAGAAACGTTCCGTAATAAGGGGGAAATGTTCAATATTTTTAAATTAACGAATTTCTTAAAAAATAATTATTTATGTTTCTAATAAAACTTGTAATTTTATGTTGATTCAGAAGGTATGAAATGTTTTTCAGTAACTAATTACATATGGACTCTTAAATATGAATTAAATATCTAAAAACATTTTAAGAATTAACTAAATTTTAATTTAATTTTTTATTTATATTATTATATTTATTCTATTTGGTAGTTTTTACTAAAACGTTATGTTCATATTTTTAAATCTGCATTTTTTCCTTTCCACTAAGTAACTTTTAAGACCATCATTTTTTTCAAAGGTTTTAGGACATTCTACCAACTCATGTATTAACTGTAAACGTTAGAATCAATGAATGAAAAAAGGCTACTGGTTTGCTTATGATATTTTAGAATGATATAAATATTTTAAAATATAATATTTTCAGATTTAACTTAATTAATAAATAATAACATAAATATTAGAAAATGTCAATTAAACATCACTTATACAATATGTTTTGACAGATACATTGTCATCATCAAGTTTAAACGAAAATAATATATTGATTTTATATTGTTTATACAAACAAAATCATAAAATGTTTAAAGATCCTTAATTAAATAATTTATAAATCTTTTAAAAACTTAAATTAAAAAGCATTTTTTATTAAATTTAATATTTTTTTGGCATTTTTACATAACATTATTTTACACATATGTTTTCAATGCACCTCTACAATTACAGCAATACAAACACAAACACAGAATATCATTGAATATCATTGAGGGAAACGGTGAAAAATTATGATCAATCAATGAGAAATTATGATCTCTAGTTATGCATTTTGTGGGAAATTGGGTGAAATATTTTGTTGATTTGTAGGAAATATTGATTTTAGTGAATTTTGATCTTTTAGAGAGCTTTTTATACAATGATTTAGCCACTAAATTATTTCAATAACAGTTAAATAATATTTTTATTTTCTATGGTCTTGAAGAGAATTTAATCAACTGAATTAATATATTAAAAAAGATTTAAGAGGATTAATTAATATATTATGACCTCAAATGGAGTTTTATGAATCTTTATGAAACATAGTAGGTTTGATATTGATGAATAAAAAGACAGAATATTAGTCATTTGGTAGGGATCATTTAAGGTGTGAAAAAATAATATTTTAAGGAAAATTAGTCGAATATCTATTGTATATATTAAAAAACTTTACCATGAATCAGTAACTATTTCGATGTTTTTGATATTCAATTTCAATATGTGAATATCAAAAACATCGATATATTTATTGATTCATAGTCAAGTCTTTTAATAAATACAATGGAAAAGAAATCAGTGGTGAAATTGGAAAAAAAAGTTCTTATAATATTGAATATCTATGTTAAACGGGTACTTATAATATTTTAGGAAGTTCATATTGGTAAAATATCAATGTTTTAAGGGAAATTACAATACCTTAGGGGAAATAGTTAGCATTTAGTTAGTATTTATTAATAGTTCTTATGTGAAATTTTATCGTGTTAGAGGTTATTTTTAATTATTACTATAATTTAATTATTTACACTATTTTAAAATATAACTTTACTTATTTAAAAATTATTACTTTAATTTACTTTAATTAACTTTGAATTTATTAGAAAGAGCTTGAAGACTATAAAGTATTCAAGCTCTTTCTAGTAAATTCAATGGAAAAAAATCAGAGGTGAAATTGGAATAAAAGTTTAATTAACTTAATTAATTAACTTATTTTTAAATTTTTACCAAAGTTTCTCAGAAGAATATTCAAAATATCATACCATAAATTTAAAATTTATTATTTATCCTGAATTATTACTCTATTTTTTAAATTATTAGCTTAATTTCTTATAAGACGTCGATTCTTCAAAATATCTTAACATAAATACTTATACAAAAATCTCTGAGACCTAAAATCACTTAGGATTTTTTAACGAGAGCTGAATTTCACGTACAAAATCACAGAAACTTTAAAAAAATACATAGAAAGTTTTAATGAAAGTCTAAATCTTGTACAAAAATTGGAGGCACCTAAATATCCTATAGCGTGATACTATAGCGTGATTTTGATAAAAATTCTGAGACATGCTGTTTTAGCGAGAGAAAATTCATTTTGACCTGAAATATTTTTAGGATTTATAAACGAAAGCAGGATTTTATGTACAAAAATCTTAAAAATCTAAAATACCCCTTCATATCGTATGATTTTGAAAAGGAACCCGTGGCACACTGCAGCATAGGCTGCCTAGTGAGGTTGTAAGAGGTACATCGGATGGTCGTGTTGCAGTGAGCCAGTATCTACTTACTAATCGTTTATTTCACATTAATTTTAAATCAATTTTCCTACTAATAAATTTATATTTCAATTTTTTCCATTTTTTATAAAGTTAGCATAAAGGTGACATTTTCCCTTTGACTTTTAAATGAGAGAAATTTTATTCATATTCTGTAACACCCCTACCGCGAGTTTCTGTGAAAAAAGACTTCAATGTAGGCGTGGCTTCATTAGGTATACAACTAATATAGATTGTCAAATATTGTTGTAGAAAAGTTGTAAGCGATCTAGAATAGAAAATGCTTAACTGCTCTTTTCTATAATTCTTTCTATTCGTTTGTAATGCGACAAGTAATTAATTTAAGGATTTCTTTAAAATTAATTTTCAACAACATATTTATTTTCAGTAAAACAAAATTTCTGTTAAATGTAGAAAATGTTATCAATGCTAAATATGTCCACAAGGCATTAGAATTGATTTTGAAAAGGAAAACATTAAAAACAAATATTTTTATAAATAATTAATGATAAAGAAAATAAATTTTATTCATTTATTCAATATTCTTCATAATTTGCTTCATATTCTTCCTTGTATGCTCCATTAATTTAGAGTTAATTTAAAGAAAAACTGTAAAATATAATAAATATTTTCATCAATACAACATTTAGATATCCAGTATTGAAGGTATATAAAAATGTCTTTAAATTTTATCTTTTTACTAAAGGACCCTGAACCTTGAGGAGGTAAATCATGACAAAATTATATAAAAAATTAAAATAAAATTTGTGTTAAATGTCCAACTAAATATTGATAAAAAGCTTAGAAAAGGAAATAAAATTAGTTTGCAATAGTGTTTTTTATGGAGAATTCACCACAAAATTTTAATTTCTTTTAACCACAAAATAGAAATTCATGTGAAATTATTTTCCGTTTAGTTTTCTATATTCAAATGTACAGAAATTGTCCCTAATTAACCAACTGAAGTTTCAATCGACCACATCAAAAAGAGTGCTTTAAACAGAATTTCTCTTTAAGATTTTTCTAACAAATTCAAATTATAAATTTTATTTACGATTGCGACTTGAAGTAATTTTGATTTTATGGTGTAATTAAATCAATTATTTGGGAAAATTACTATTTTTACAGAGAAACTCAGTTGATTTTATAACATTCCGAATTTTGTCTTCAAATATAAAAATATCTAATTGAATAATTGTAAAATTTGCTCCAAATTATGCAGGTTATGTATTAGAAATAATAACATTCGTAATGAAACTTAAAAACAACAACGATAAAAATAATAATAATAATAATAATAATAATAATAATAATAATAATAATAATAATAATAATAATAATAATAATAATAATAATAATAATAATAATAATAATAATAATAATAATAATAAGAATAATAATAATAATAATAATAATAATAATAATAATAATAATAATAATAATAATAATAATAATAATAATAATAATAATTATTATTATTATTATTATTATTGAGGAATATTAATTTTGATAGTTTCTGTGAAACTTTCTTAAAAACAGTTTAAAGATTAGAAATTAATTTTTTGTGGTCAAAGAACGAAATTATAAATTATATAATGTTATAAATTTTGTTAAAAAGATTTTGTTTTAAAATTGTAAATTAAGAGATTTTTAAACAGTTTATTTTGAATTGGATAATTGTTTTATGTTTAATAGTAAAGTTTTTGAAAGATTTAACTTAATGAATTATATTAATTATTTTAATTATGTTAAATCTAATAATCTGGGTTAGGTTGATTTTTTAATGAAAATAAATGAAATAATTCTTGATTTTAACTCAAATGCCAAAGAGATAAGTTTTAGTGAAGAAATAGTTTCTACCGATGGAATAAAGAGCGGTTTAGATTTCATTTACAAATTAGGATGTGGT
>CAUHTR010004883.1:0-32700 GCA_959609185.1 Schmidtea polychroa | reverse complement strand
GTGCTTTTTTACTTGCTGTGTACCTACACATTTCAGTCACAATTAGTATTTTGGGTCTAGAAATCAGTTCTAGCCCAACAACAACATCAGAAGATTATGCAACAACAGCCCTATATTCCGAAGGATAGACAAGAAAATACTCGAACAAATCCAACACTTCGATCAGTTGGAGCAACAAGTACAACAAGAAATGTACGTAAACCCGGCAGAGGAAACGGAAAAAACCCCTAATAACAGCGACTCCCACTACCTTCTGTATGTGGTGATCACAGAAACTATCTTATTATGTCTAGTAACCTTCCTGAAAACCCTTGAAGTAAGGAAGAAATGTCAGCTCGAGATCTAGAGCCACCATACAAAACCCGGTCAAAATAACCCACGATATCCGAAACACCAGTCCACCCAGAACAACCAATAAAGAATCTCCTCAACCATTATCCAGTCGTCAAGCCTACCATAATATCAATTCCCAATTATAGTAACAACCCCAACCAAAACCATCAGAATAATCGAACAATACCATAACTGGACTAAACATTATATTGTGAAAATTTTGTTTTGTATATAAACCATCACCATAAGTGATGACTGCTTGGTCTTGATTTGACCTATATCTTATAATAAAATTCTGTTGGCGTTTGTAATTTTGTTAATTATTAATTTTTCTTTCTATTATGAATATGTGTGTCTTTTTTATGAATGAATAAAAGTAGCTTCAGTATGTAATTGCGGGACGCAATTTTGATGGGTCCCTGAGTGATTTGTTGGGCTGAGTCGGAAAATCAATTTGGGAAATTAGGAAAATAAAATAAGCAAGAGGCTAAAGAAAAACAAAATAAAATAAACAAATTACGAATAAAATAGAATAAGATATAAGANTCGAAATCATTTTCTAGGAGCATTCAGAGATCGAAATCGAGACAACTAATTACTGAGAAAGTACCGAATCTATTTCCGACTCAGCCGACAACACTACAAGCGATACGTAAGCAGATTTTTGTTTGAAAGTAATAGTAATCATGAGATGTTCGTAAAAGTAAAATTAAATGGATTATGATTTTCTTTTCGGTTGATCCCTATTAATATTTTCATATAATTTTAGTGATTAAATAAATGTTTTAATGATAAATGCGTTGTTTTAGATATATTTATGAATTAGTCGAAATTCTATAATTTTATGATTGTGCATTTTATGAGAAACGTGGAGTTGAGACGTTTCATGTCATGGTGTGAGGGGCCTTCAGGAGCTCAGCCGGTGGACGTGAAACGTTTCAATCACGCAGCTGACTTGGGCCGAAAAGTGGGGGCTTCCTCACAGTTCCGTCGCTGAAGGTTCCTAACTTAGTTGAAACAGCGGACCATAGATATATGAGAGATTTCAACTAGAAAATTTAGCTACGTTCATGATTCACAGTGATTGAGGCAGCCACCACCAATTGTCGTATCTGGAAAACTGTTATCCACCATAAGTCTGATTCATTAGCACTAGTTCAGGCGACCGTAATCTAGAAATTCGAGTTCTTCAACCCTCATCACACCTTGAGATTCAACCATCTACTTGATTTTTCCGAAAAAATCGAGAATTTTACTTCAATACCTGAGAACTATCTGATGGGGTATCATAAACAATTCATAAGAAAAAATCAAAACACAAGACTTCCAATGTAACAACACTTTATTTTTTGAAAACGCTGGTTCACCAAAATATAGTACTCACAAAATATGTCTGAAAATTAGCCTTCGGAGCGAGATTCCTGGTCATCTTTTAGCTAAGTAATCCGATTCCCTGTCGTAGAATATATCCAAAATTAGAGAAAGCCCCGCGGCCATGGATCCAAATTCTGCAGGTGAAAGCGAGTAAACAGAGATGAACTGACAAACACATAATTTTCTAGATATTGTCACCCGGTAGAATCTCATCCAACTACCCATGTGTGATGGCGAAATGCAATCGATATCGACAGTAGATACAGATAAGCATCCATGAGAATAGCACAGGACTACCAGCTTATCATGATCAGCAAGAGTATTTGTTGTAATATATGCGCGACATGAATTATTAGATAGAAAGCAGCCGGTGAGTAGAATCGATAACCATCACCGTGCAGTACACCGAACCGACTAATAAATCACTGACTTTTATCTGATGCGAAAGTGTCTCGTGACACTGATAATGAGTAACAAATTAATCCGCTAGTCGACTTGGGGTCAACTTTCTACTGTAAACTATTCTTGTAATGTTCACGTTTTTAGACCACAATAATAATAAATAAACTGCCCTGCGTATATTTAGATCCTCGGCATGAAAGATATTAAATGGGAGAAGGAAATGCCTGTTGGGGAAACAATTCGTCTCGAATATGTTAACTATAATAGTCTTGGGTCGAGGTCTAAACAAGGAATTGAGGGTTTAGGGAGGAATTCGGTGTGTTGAATTTAGTAATAGCATAATTGTCACCATGATCCCGGATTTTGCATTGGTCGATACAATCGTGCATAACTATGCAAATAAAATTATGTAATAAATCTAGCAGTAACAAATCATTTACCTGAGATTGTAAATTTCTTACTTGTCAGTATGGTCTCCTTGTTTTTGTTGTAAGTATCAAATATGAATAAATAATCTGTAGGGTAGAGTGATGTCTTCATAAATGCCGTATATTTGTATAAAAAATTTTCTTTTCTTTTCTAGCTGACCGTCATGCTACCGAATAATCGACCCGCATTACGTCCTTGTTTCTCCTGCGCTGATAAAAACTCTATTATCAAGTATCTGCAGGCCCAGATCGGTCGATACAAGAAGAAGATCGACGAACTGGAAGGCACATGGTTCAGTCCAGTGCAAAAAGAGGTTCGAAAGAAATTATATCGCAGTGAGCATTGTCGGGATGCCCTGATTTCTGAGAGCCGTTCCCAACGGAGCTTGATAAAGGAGTAATCTGAAGCGCTCCACAAAGTGTATTTACAAGCGGCAATTACGAGGCAATTAGTCAGTATACCCATTCACGATACCCATTTTCCCGATACATCACGACACCTCGTTTAAGTCGTCACCTCCGGCCAAGAAGTCTTGTCGGGAATGTGTCGAAGCCGACCTCTCCCCCAGGCATCCAGATATCATTTTACCCAAAATCAGTAAGGTGCCAATCGCCGGTACCTCTACCTCGGCGGCACCTCCGATTAGCCAGGTGGCACCAAAACCCAAGCGACGGCAATTGTCGAGAGCCGATCGCAAGAGAAAACAACGAGAGCGCGCGGCCGCCAAGCACAACGAACAGCCAGCGGATAATCCTATCAGTGTTCAGCACCCTCCGACGACAATCGATCTGACCATCGGGGTCCCAGGGCGAATTATCTCCGCCGCTGGAGTGACCTGGGAGGAAAATGTCTCCGAATTCTTTGATTTGGAAGAGTTGTTGGCCGACACTGAGTGGGAAAAATGAGAACCCTCTGTCCGTTCAACCCGCTTCGAAAGACGAACATTAATGTTTCTTTTTCTTATTTTTCTCATCATTCATGTATAACTGTGCGGTGTAAATTATCAACGTTTTATCCCATTGTGAGGAAATAAATCATGTTTGCTGCTAATGTTCTTATTTTTTCTGTAAAGTTTATGACATAGATTTTAGTTATTCTGATCAATATCAATGAAAATCTTTACAGGATCTATAAGTATCTTCTGAGTCCTGGTTGTTAGTTAGAACGAACGGTCGGATGATATGAGTAGACGTAAGTCCTTCTATCGGCAGTCAAGGGAAGGAAGTCGAGGCCTCAGTAAGGAGTAGTCCGAAGGTAAGGGCTCACCTGCTTACTGGCGTCTCGCCGACATAGTACATTACTAACGTGAAGTAATTCACGGGTACTATGCTGGAATATAAGTTGTGCGGGGTACCGCTCGGAGTTGCCAAGGGAATGGATAAAACAGACAAAGTAGACCATCATCTCCTAGGCGAAAGGTGAAACTTTAGAGGTGAGTCCGAGTCGTGCCCCAGCAGTACTGAGTGTCAATGTGCTCAACAATTCTGTGGCTGATGGTCTTATTCTTGAGGTTCGTGCAGAGAAAACTGTCTCGTGAGATTATAATGCAGAAGTATGTTCGTACGCCACCCGATTGGCCTGATTGTCGTCACTTTGAGTTTCTCAACTCGGCCTCGGAGGTCTTCGGCTTGTTGTTAGGCCTGCTCGCGGTCCTTGCGTAAATTTTCGAGTAATTTGAACACTGAATTAAGACAATAATAAAATTCTATGACTCACTTCCATGTACATAAAGGTGATTCGTTTAATTCCATCGTAAAATTATTAGTTGGGTGTTGAAAAGGGGTCGCCTAAATCACAAAAATACCCCATAATCTATAAAGCCAATAATTTGACAAAGAAACAATTTATTGCACGAACTACAAACAAAACAAAAAAAATATCACCAATTAAAACAAGTCAAATATTTCAATTCAAGTCATAAATGAAGGGAAATTGTAGATGGGTTATGCTGGGTTCTTACGGGGCCTCCCTCGCTTCCGTGGGGGCGCTTCTGCATCCTCCAGCTCTTCTAGAGGCACTCCTTCTTTTTCGGCCCTGAGCTGGAGGTGTTAGTACCATTGAAAACAATGAACTTTAAAGAAATAACTGGAGAACAGATCCGGGAAATACCGATTCGTAGTTTCTAACTCTAAGCTGAATTTAGTCAATACTAAAATTGGCAGTTCTGTTGATTTTTTGTAAACTCTTCCAATTTCTGAACAGATTTGTATCAATTGATTTTGCTTTTCTGAGAAATAATTGTTAAACTTAGATATATTTTATCGGCTAGACTTCTTACGTTTATATCGAGATTATACTCTTTATCCTGTGGGAGTTTTATATTGAGTTGGGCATCTTGGAGATCCCACTCATGTTCCATGAGTTTTCCTAATTTCCTTAGGATTTTGTACGTGTCATTATGATACTTTGGATCATCTTCGACCTGCGATATCAGTTTTACTACTGTATGGATTTCGTGAATTTTAATCTCTGTTTCTCCCAATTTTTCCAATTGTCTAGCCAGCTTCTGCTGGTACGCATATCTGGAATCCACCAGTTTCAAACATTTTGTTAGGGTATCTGACCCTTCTTTTTCTTTGCTTTCCCTGGCAAGGTTACATCGAACTCGCTTAGTATGGTGGCCATACTAGGTTCATCATCGGAACTCTCCTCTGATTCCGTTTCCTGAAGGTCCTCTCTAATGGAGTCCTTTTTTCTAAGAAATTCATCTCTTCCAAATTCTACCATGAAGATGGTGCCTTCTTGGTCGGTCAATCTAGCCAACCCATTCTTTTCCTCTTGGATTTCCATTTCCAGTTGTTGCAGAAAAGTTAACCCTTGATCCTGGTTAACCATAAAGGTCGTCTTAGGCTTGTTAACATTACCCTTATCGGTATTTTTATGGAACTGACCTGTATTACCACTCTGATTCTGAGGACATGACCGCATCATATGTCCGAATTTCCCACATCCGTGACATTTTATCTTTCCTGAAGAATTTACATCATCTCTTTTAATCGTACTAAAATTATTGCTGTTTTGAGGACTTCTAGTCTAGCAGACCGCAGTAACATGTCCCTTTCGTTTACATTTTTCACATTGCAAATTCTGTACTCTACAGTTTTCCGCACCGTGGTTATTCCGTCCATACTTAGTACATTGTATACTTTTACTATTGTCCATAATTTTCCTACTGGTACAATCTTTCCCTATATTCCCTTTTCTATGGCAATTGAAACACTCTACCGGTGTTCTCTCACTGCTTACAAGGAACATGGTTGACTTTTCCAAGCTGCTTTCAATTACGACAGCTTTCGGCTCTTTCGGCAATTAATGATAGCTGGTGTGCAAATTCCCCCACATGTTCATTGGCATTTTGTTTTCGATGATAAAATTGTTGTCTAAATATTCTTCCCGCATCTCCGGGCAATATTCGAGCAGTCATTGCTTCTCTCATTTCAGCCCATGTTTTCGGTACGAGCAACTGGTAATGCTCTTATGTCATTTTATTTTTCTCTTGCCAGCCCCTTAAGATATATTGGTAGCCTTTCTATCATGATATTATCTGGATAAGCATATGCTTTTGCCATCTGATAATATTCAGACATAAACTCTGGGAACTCTCCCGGATCACCGCTAAATGCCTTAACGGGCAGAGCGGGATATCTGGCAAATGCGTTTACATTAGCTTCTGCCATTTGATTATCCAATTTTACTCTGGCTCTAGTTCCTAACGCTATTTTGTTTTATTTCAACTTCTACCCGCTGATAATCATATCACGTCGGGCTCACCAAAATGTTAGGTTCGATGGGTAGGTACTCGAACTAACACAATCGGAAAATCTGACTCCACAAATATTAATTATAACGCGTGTAGGTAAAGGTATATAAATAACAAATAAGTTTTAAATATTTATTTAAACTAAATAGTTTACAAACAATTGATTTAATTATAATACAAAAAAAACCTGGTTGCACACTACAGAACAGAAAACGGTTATACAAACCGCCCTAAAGATTACTTCTAAGTGGTGGGTTACTGGTGGTTGATTCATTACGTTTTTATGCTGTTACCAGCGTAACCCAACACACAACATTGTTTTCCTCTTGGTACCCGTTGAGCAGTCAACGTTGGTACTGTACCAAGGGGTTGAGTACTCGCAAAAAGTGAGCGCGTCAAGCACTATAATTGTCGAGCACTCTATGGGTTCACAGACGCCGATAGAAGGCACGTGTCCGATTTGTTTCGGTCCCTCTTCGAGATTGGTTTTCCAAGCGCCTTCCCGCCAACCATCCTGTTTCAGACAACCGCAAAGTTCAATCACATACTCATTAGATAACAAGAATCATTTATTAAGCCACTACTATATTACAAAGATTGTTTACGCACTCTCGAACGTCTCTCAGGATCGTGGATTGGCTTCAGTCTCTTTCAATTTCTCCTGTTCGGCTAGCCAGGCCCTTTTCAATTTGTCGCGGGTATTCCGCCCTAGCCGTTTGCGTTTCGGCTTGCTTGCCTGGGCTGGTGGGTATATCTGGGCCAACTCCACGGGAAGTGGACGAATCTGCTCGCAAAGGGTGTCCTGGACGAATCTTTCGTTCAATTTACTCTCGAGCGAGCGCACTTGTAGCTTCAGCGCTCGGATCTCGAGTTGATCTTGCTCCGCCTGGGTCTGGAGTTGTGAGATGCGCGTGGTTTGTTTCTTCATCTCAGCCGGACTGAACCACGTACTTTCGAGTTCTCGGCACTTGATCTTGAGCTTCTCGACCCGACTTCGGAGGTCTTCGGCTTGTTGCTGGTCCTGTTCACGGTCCTTTCGTAGATTTTCGAGGAATTTGTACACTGAATGGAAACAATAATAAAATTCCCTCGCTCGCTGCCATATGCGTAAAGGTGATTCACTTAGTGGTGTAAAATTTATAGCTGAAAGGTGAGTGAGGTCCCCCCGATCCTGGGGACACCCCATAAAATACAATCGCAGAAAAATTAATTTGTTATATGAGGAATACACATGAACAAATATAATATTAATAATTTTAATAAAGTAACATCCTACAAATTGTCGTATCAGCTATTAAAGAAGTCAAACACAATTACAACATCATTATGTCCGATTGATCATCTAGTTCATTCAAGTCATCACTGTCGTGGGATTAGGCAGGGTTCTTCCGGGGTCTTCCCCGTTTCCTCGGAGGTGCCTCGGCCTCTTCTAATTCCTCCAGGGACACCCCTTCTCTTTCGGCTCTGATCTGTAGATCGATCTTCTTGAGCCGGGCCTGGGCAGCTTCCACATCCCAGGCCGCCTGATCTCGGGCCTCTTGCAAACGGTCATTCTCCGGTTCCACCTTCACCCATGCCTGGGCATCGGGCTCTGGGCCGATCCGGATAACCCGATTGGAGCAGTCCAGGTCCCGCCCCTGACACCATCGATGAATATGGTGCCAGATGTACCGCGTGCGAAGGCGGGTGATTGTCCATTGCTCGTCCTCTTCACTGCTGTTGTTATCGTTTGGTGGTGCCATGCCTGGAAGGTAATTGTTAATATCCGTTTAACTAACGTCACTTATTAATGGTCGTCATAATAATATACCTCGAATTAACTCACATATCAATGATTAAGTTTGCTACGATTGTTATAACTACTTTTATCGAAGAAAAATAAGTTTTGTTTATAGGTTTTACCAATTTAATTTTTAACTACTTAAAATTAAATAACTTTTATCAAGAAAAATAAATTTTGTTTATAGGTTTTACCAATTTAATTTTTAACTACTTAAAATTAAATAGGATTTCATCCAAATTAAGCATTCACAATTATTATCATCACCCTTATTTAAGGCCTTTTGTTTTATCACGGTAATCGTTGTTAAGGTTATGCAACAACTTCCAAATTTCTTAATTTTAGTCAGCACGGATATAATAAAGGGAAGAAATTCAGGTATCTAATATTTATGTCTTAAGGTTTTTCATCGCAACTTAGTGATATCAGTAGTCGACTCCAAATCTCGATCAGTTACTATTGACTGATAATATGCTATGGTACCTCGCATGGACGAAGAGAGCTTGGCGATGCCAAGGAGAAAAGTTGGCGATTGCCTCGATAATTGAGTCGATATTAACTTATAAAGAATTCAGTGATTCCGATTAGTAACCTTCGTTTGGAATTTTTTGTTTCGCTTGGATGCTAATATAACGTGAATCTTCGATTTTGGACAAAGTAAAACTTCCTAGTAAGGCAAAAACTTATTTTAACGAAGATGCTTCGATTTCTTTTAATTTTTGAAATTTCGGGAACTTCCCAGATCGGTATCGGATCGATGAATAAGGTTAGTATGGATAATAATGATGATAACAATAGTAATCATAGTAAGAGTAATAGCAAAATCAATTATAATAATAGTAATAAATAATAATAATGCTCATCATGACAATGCCAATGGCAATAATAATCATACTAGAATAACGGTAATCATGATAATATTAGTAATGATGATAATAACTTTGATGATAATAATAGTATTAACAATAGCAGTAGGATAGTTAATCATGATAATATTAGTAATGATGATAATAACTTGATGATAATAATAGTATTAATAATAATAGTAGGATATTTTTCCATTTTCAATTCGAGATTCTCCTTTCCTAATTGTAGAAATTCTACGTTTATGATTTAGGAAGTTACCTTTACAATCTACAGATTTCTGTCTATAATTCAGCGTTTATGTTTTACCATTTATGAACTTCTACCTTACAGTGTCTAATTAAATATATCTCGTATATAGTTTAATACTCTATGATTTGCTATTTTGTATTTTGTTATTTTATAATCGCTGCTTCAGGTTTTGTAATTTATAAATTTATGTTAGCTAAATTTTTTCTTTTTTAATTTTTGGATTCCTAATTCATAGCGTTTTATAAATTTATAATTTATCAGTTCTCGTTTCATGAGCTAATTTTGTCGATTTTAGAAATTTATCCTTTACGATCTACAAATTTCCTTTCACTATTATAATTGTGCACTCTTGGCTCTGCAATTTGTATGGTAAATGCGGAACTATCGTCTAGATTCTAGTCCATGTGGATTGGACATCTAGCTGCAGTGCGAGGTCAGAGTTGTCAGTTTGTGTGCTTGCAACGTCTATGCCCCCGCAGAGTGAGAGCTTTTGGTTTACCACTCATACGTTCTAGGTAATCTACAATCCTTATAAGATAACTGGAATAATTAATCGATTTCTCGTTCCGCTAATTCCAGAATGCGGAATGTGCAACTACGTCACCGGTGACTCACAAATTTGTAGATTATATCAATTACCTGATTGGTCTACCGATTGGCTAGCATGACTGCATGTTACTAAAAATAGATTTCATGCGTGTTGTATCGATCGTTTGGTTCCTTCGTAAGTCTAATTTTGTATAATTCTTAAGCCATAATTTATGATGATCAAACAGGTTCGTCGTAATGCTTTCGGAAGCCTCTTTGCGGATAATTTTAGTTCTGAAGATTTTGGACTATCGGAACTATTGAGTTCATAATCAGGCGATACCCGACATAACATTTGACCTGCCAACTGCTCTATCGAAAGCCTTATGGATTTATCAAACCCACTCACTTCAGGTTATTCGTTGGATTTAGAAAACGATCTCACCGATACAATTGGACGTAATACAGGATGACATCGAAATCGCTCAACCTCAATCACAAATATCCACATTGAACGTTGCACGTGATTCCAATGACAATTATGATTTCCCATAAATTTCTTATGTAATAAAGTATTTCTATGGTAAATTTTTCGTTTTTTTTGTTCAAGCTTATTTGCACATAATTATTCGAGTTTACTTGGTAGTGTGACATACACTTTTGGCTTTAGGGTATCTTTGTTAATTGTTTTACACCAGGATTTTTCATGAGTGGGACGAAATTTCCGTTTATTCTAGAAGCTTGACAAAATTAAGATTTATAATTTGGAGGTCTTTAGGGGACTTATAGAGCAGACAAAACTTAGTTTTTCATCGGAAATTTTTAATCATTATTCTAATCGAGAGTCAACTAAAATCAGGTGTCTGGGTTATACGTTTCTAAACACAAGTATCAATCATAGAATCCGAGTTTATGCTTCGGAATTCCAGGAAATATAACCTAAATATCTCGGGATTATAACCCCAGTTACATTATCAAGCTAAAATTATGCTTTAGGTATTCAGCCAAATTATAGTTCATAATCAATTACTACGTTTTAATTTAGGTATGCATAAATTATCGATGGGGGAATAGAAGTTAGCATTATACCTTTCAACACTCAGAAATTATATTTTATATGAAAACCCTAATTTCTAATTTAAATAGCTAAATATTTAATTAATTTATAAAATTCTATTATATTTCCCTACCTTATATTTTAAAAACTAGATTCCGTAATCTATTAAAGTTACATTTTATCAATTGGTACTATTACATAATATACTCTATATTTTTAACGGGCATGCAAAGCCATATTTCTGATTCAACATTAATATAATATAACCTAACATTATCTTTACGCTGTCCCCTCCTAATATCTTCACACATTATATTTTAAATAGACATACGGTTATATTTCATAGTATAAAACTTATAAATTATTTTTAAACGCAACATAAAAGTATATAATTAATAATTATAAATTATACTTCAGGCAAAGTTACTTTCATAATCTCTAAACATTTAGCATTTTTAGATTACATTTTCAAACCCATTGTTAAGACATATTTCATAAATACGTATTTATAGGTTATAGCTTCGACTACTAATTTGAGCCATAGATTTAAAATTAATTAAGTACTTTCATTTTATTATTTACGTTTGTCGAACTTCTTTACGAGGATTTCTACATTTACAAAAAAAAATAAAGAAATTTTAAAATTATATATCTCGATGCAGTTCGACAAACGTATAGACATAATCGAGTTTTCCCATGATGTTCAACCGACTACATATGTTTAATTTGGGTCTGAGTTCTACTCAATTATGACCTTAGTGTAACCCTATTGTCTACGATTTTTAATGTTGAGTTTAAATATGTTTGCTTGTACTCGGGAAGAATGCTTGCTTACACGGCCCCACTGTGACCGCTACAACAAGCCCTACTGTAATGTTGAGTCGAAACATCACTGTCGACCGATAAATAAATATATGGAGCCATAGCGGAGGGGTTTTATCGACACAACTCCATGGTAGAACCATGAAGTGGCCGACCTCCGATGACCAAACAAAAAAAATATATACAGGATATTGCATGTCTGCATGTTTCAAAAAAAAATTTTAACATCAAAAGCAGGACTGAATAGAGACGCCGCTGATCAGTCGTATTTAAAAAAAAAATTTTTTTTTAAAAAATTAGGTCTTATGGATATTAAAATTGATTTACATGAAAATAATTACATTAATCATAGGTAAAACATCGAACAAGAAAAAAATTACTTACTATTAGTTTTCGGAAAAATTTTAACAAAATATTGGCATAAACAAAATGATTGATTGTGACTGAAACGTGTCAGTATATATACCTATTTTGTACACGTGTATGTATTGATGCATTAAAACAAACTCGAATTCTTTTTTATTCCAGAATTTTCTATTTCACGATTTTGATATTTTTAATGGCAATTTTTGTGCCATAATTTTTGTTTTTATTTTTAAAATTTTATTTTTTAATTATTTTTCGTTAATTTGACGTCCATGATGGATTTGGAACGGTTCCAGAACATTCTATTTTGCTTTTAATTTAATTTTTATTCTAACTGGTGTTTTATGAATTTCTTTTTAAGATTTATTATTTTTAATACTAATTTATTTATTTTCTCTAACTTTTATGGCTTTTGTGATGGTCATCGCCATTTTAATGGAATGTTCTGGGTTTTTCTGGAATTTTTTACTGTTTTTACCATCTTTTAAGTTATTCGAGTTTATTTGGTTATTTTTGAGTTAGATTTTGCATAACTTCTTGCTTTTGTATAATTTTATTTAATTTGTGTGTTTATTATTTTTGTTGTTTTCTCTGTTTAATTACCATTGTTTATTTGGTGTAGGTTTTAATATTTAACTATACTTGGTGCTTTTTTACTTGCTGTGTACCTACACATTTCAGTCACAATTAGTATTTTGGGTCTAGAATTCAGTTCTAGCCCAACATAAGGATCAAGGCTGGCCCTAAATGCGTCAACAACCCGATATAGGTGAACGGAAAAAGAGATAGGGGGTTAACCGAATTTTATCCGCGATAGTGTCAACCGAGAAAATGGTTAACACTTTAAATTATACTCAAAGCGAGACAGCTACAAAAATGTGTGCTGACGCTAAGTCCCTTTAATTATAGATTAATGAGGTGGTTACTAATATGTGTGTATATATATGTGTATATACTAACTAATTTATCCGAAAATTGGTTGTTCAATAGAAATTCGGTCTAGGCAAAATAACTACCAATTCCAAGTTCCAAATGCAAAATAAATTTCCAATCGATCCAAAATTTCTGTTTACCACAAGTATTAAATTTCCAAAATTTCTGTTTGATATAAATGTTAAATTTACAAAATTTCTGTTAATTAATGTTTCTAAAAATAGTCTGGTTGATATCTGAATCAATATTTCGTTGCAACTTATTTTGTCTGTTTTGATTTGTCAATTATTGGTCCCCCTTTTGTCTCTCTTAAGCTAAAATTTACACTGGTATTTATACCATTTTATTTACTCTATTTTATTAATAGTAATTATTTAATTACTATTTTTATTACTTATTTTTATACAAATACTATTTTGTTATAAATCTAATTATAGTAATTGTTTATTACTATTTATATTTTGATTCTAATATTAGTAATTGTTTTCTATTTTAGGTAATTTTTAAATACTATTTTTTTTTAATTAATTTTTTATTTAACTCTAAAACTTTTAGTTCCGGTTCCTACTGAACCCCAACATGTCTTCCCCCTAACAAGATTTTCGTCCCGAAAATTAAAGCGGTAAAGACAGGACCATTGCAGCTGATAACAAAAAATAAAATAAACTGATTAATATATATTATATATTAAGCAATATTAAAAAATCAAAGTTTTAAATCACAAAATCAAAATTGTCAATTATTGTTCACATAGGATAGAGTAATTGTTCATCAATTTGAATAATTGGATTGGATTTGATTGTCGAAGGAGTTGGGATTGGGGACGTATAGCAAATAGCTAGGTCCGTTGAATAAATAGCAGAATTGCTAATACTTTCTCCTTTTCATGGCTTTGGCACTTTCATTTCGGATTCTTTGTTCTACTATGTCTGGTCTGTAGCTGACCACCAATGTCTCCCGTGTACTCACTTTTTTGTACACAATTGAGGAGAGTCCTCATTAGCCTCCAATACTCCGTAATCGGGGAAATTGGACACGGCTACTTCATGGATTGGGCCTCCGTCGTATTCCTTGATACGCGGTTTCCATTTACTGTCGGGTCTCTGCCACCAACTAGGATCTTCTCTGTCGAGATCTTCCCGTATTTTAATTGAGTTACCCCTTCCACTGAATTCGCCTTCTTTCACGACAATAGACTCTCCTGCAACCGTGGGTTCGAGCTTTGTTACCAATATCTTGGTCAATGCGGGATCTGGTGGCTGATAGTGGGTTTCTAACAGATCGTCATCCTCATCCTGGATGGATATCCTAGGCATTTTCTTTTATGTACTTTTTGAAATCTCCTTTTTTCTTTTTGTAGGGACATTTTTCTCCTTTGCCTCTTTCTGGGTGGGTTCAACCGTTGTTTTCTTTTTGAATTTCAAATCTTGTAGTTTAAGTAGTGGTGCTATGGCTTGGGGTAATGCTCCTCACTCTGCTCCTCGTTTGGATTCGCTCAACGGGGCCAATGCTTTCAAGATCTTGGTGACCCGTTCAACCAGTTTTTCTGCTGGCGGTGATTTTTCCGTTTCCATTTTAGCAGAATTCACCACTCTACCATCATTGGTAAGCGTGACTTGTAGGCAATTATCATCTGCGCTCTTGCAAGTGACATAATCGTCTTCGTCAGCAATTGAGATGGCTGGCGGCGACAAGGAATCTTCTTCCACTATTTTAAGTAACTTGGACCTGGGGATATCTTCTTTTACATAGCTCTCCATAGCTAAAGGTTTCTGCATGCTTGAGGTTCCCGGTTCCATTTGTTTTATTTGTGATGTCACCACCTCTTTTCGGGTATCTGGTGAGATATCATCAATCTCGCAGATTGTCATATATTTCCTTAATAGTTGTAACATCATTTTCCGTTTGAAGGTCCGAGAAATGATGTGCCTCTTTACCGGTGACTGTTTTTGCCAAATATGCCAAACGGTAATACGGTATTACTAATACCCGTTGCATTTCTTTAAGTCCCTATTTTCGAGGCATTTAGCTGCGCGTTGCATTGGAAATCTAATTACTTCCAATAGGTCTTTTACCAACAATCCCACGATAAATTTCCCATCGCAGATTTTCCTAATTCTTTCGGCGTTGTCTTCTCCGTCGAACTGTCCGGTTATTTCTCTTTCGGTCATACCATGCGCATGCGATTGGTAATGCGATTGGAGTAACTCTAGTGTTGAGGATTAAATCGCCATTAAAATGCGAGATTGAAATCGCCACAATTGCCGGTTTGAGGAATTGTCTTAGTGTGGCGTAGTGGGCTGCTACGAAAATGGTGAGGTTATCCTCTTGTCTAAGGTCCAAACGCTGTCTTACGAAAGATTTAAAAGTTTTGATGTCATTGTCATTGACATTGTATGTCCAAGTTGGTTCATTGACCCATCTCGTTTGTGACTCTCTGTGAGGTTCCAGAATTTCCATTACGACGATGGTGTCTATTCCCTCACATAATAGTGAGATGTTCTTTTCCCTCCCATCCCCGTTTTCGATTTCCAGGGTTATATGCTTTGGCAGCAAAATAGGATTGGTGGCACCAGGAACATAAACCGTAAATGGTTTGTTAATGGCGTGTATCCACAGGTGGTTGGTCAGACTATGCCTGCCAAACTCAGGCATGACATCGGTAAGCCTAATACTGGCGTTATGCTTGCCCGGAATTCTTGAGATTATCATTTGACGTTTCGGGGCTTCGTCGAATTTGAAATTGTTGGATATGCCCGAGCAATGACCGTAGAACCAGTGCCCTTGTCCTTTTCTACCTTGATCCGTTACCTGCTTCTCCAGGTTTTTATAGATAAGCTTCTCCTTCAGTAAGGTCGTAGGACGTATAGTGCTATGTCTCCCTTGATATTGCGATATTGGATGGCTCTGCATTCCTGAAATAAAAATCATTAACCATAATATGAATTTGGGGATGTCCAACAAGAGGCCCTCAGAGTCTCAGACTGGCCCGGGGGTGAATTTTGAGACCTCTGTTATTGATTCGAGTATTGTGACGGCATCCAATAATGGAGGCGAATTTTTCAAATCAGGAAATTCTTGTTCGTTCTTTCGACTCAGCTTTCTGAGACCTCGTCCATAGGGAACACCAAAGTTTGAGGGGAACAAATAAATATTGCGCTAAACTTACTTAAAAAGCAAGGGACTCTCCCAGACTACTTGGTAAAGTCGCAAATAAAATATCAAGATGGTGACTTTGTCATGCTAGACCTTTCTTGATTCGAGTATTGTGACGGCATCCAATAATGGAGGTGAATTTTTCAAATCAGGAAATTCTTGTTCGTTCTTTCGACTCAGCTTTCTGAGACCTCGTCCATAGGGAACACCAAAGTTTGAGGGGAACAAATAAATATTGCGCTAAACTTACTTAAAAAGCAAGGGACTTTCCCAGACTACTTGGTAAAGTCGCAAATAAAATATCAAGATGGTGACTTTGTCATGCTAGACCTTCTTGGCGATGACGCTCCCAGTAGCACGAGTTCGGCTGTTAGGACGTTTGAGCTTTCTCGGTCGCAAGTTCGCGATCTTTATAAATCCTTTCCAGAAATTTCTGAATTGCTCTTCACTGAAAACATCACAGAGAGTCCTGAGAAATTAATACAGTTAATTGAAAGGCTAAAATCAGAAAAAGGGTTTCCCGAGCAGATCTCATTTGTGGGGGGTAAACTCATATAAACTACTAATATAAATAACAAAGAGGCATCGAATACTGAAAGCCAATCAGACATTATGTTTAATCTTGGCTTGCTAAACTTCATCGAAATGTCCGAAAAAGATGAAGTATTAAAATCCTTATTGTGTCAGCCAAAATCTTCAACAAAGCTGATTGATATCATTTTCCACCTTAATTACCTACAATTGAAAGGTGACCTTAGACATATTAAAAACGGAACATATGGCGATTATGTCTGCAACTATATCCGTAATTGTTTGTTGTTATATTCTATCATAGACATAGATAGTTGTAGCTCACTTAGCCTTGAAAATTTTGAGAGCTGGGCGCCCAGCATGACCGATACACTACCTTCCCAGTCATATCATTCCTCTAGTTGCAAAGAGAGAATTCTAAAGCTTCGACAATGGAAGCTGTCAAACGAAATTGACACCCTACACAACATCATTTCCCCTGAAACCATAAGAGATGTCAATCGATTTCTTGACAAAGTGGATGAAGCTTACCCCAAAAGGCTGTCCAACTAGGTCTTCTTGGAAAATTAGGCAAAATGATTAATGAGACTGCACATGAGTCAGATGTGAATGAGATGAGTCGTGCAAAAAGATTCCTCTTCTTTGTCATTAGCGACAAAAAGAAATTTCTATTCAACAATAACTTCTCTTATCAATTCTTTTACAAATGTAAATAGGAAATAAATAAGAATGTTGGTAAATTCTTTTTAAATAAAAATGAATTAAAGAATAATAACGATCATAAGGCTAGTAATTTTTATTATGATAAAATTAACAATACCTCTAATGTTAATAAAAATTACAACCCAAATAAAAATGATTCATCTTCAAAATACTATCAAGATGTTCAAACTAATAATAAGAATAATTTACCGCACTCTAAGGGGAATTTGAACTCTAATTTCATAGGAAATATTGCATATGGTGCAAATGTGAATAAGAATTATTTGGGTTTAAATCATAATTCAAATAATATTTAATGTCTTACAAATGTAAATAAAAACTTAAATCACTTAAATCGTCTTGTAAATTTCCAGAAAAGAATTTAATAAGCTAAAATTCCTCAAGATTTAATCTTAATGACGATCATGTTCCTAAATTTCATAATAATAAATTAAATAACAAAAATAAGAAGTTTAATAAAAATAATTTATTTTTAAAGACTAAAAATTTCCGGCTTAATAATGAGACTGTTGCTGCTTCTGGAGTGCTCTCTGATCTGAGAAATTCTGGGCTAAAAGTAATATTTAGTGGTAATGCACGAAAAGTTAAATTAGACTTACCGGATTTCGAAAATCATGATTTACGAAATTCTAATTTGAATAACTTAAACAATTCAAATTTGGGATATAATAATTTTAAATATAAAAATTTTAAAACTTATAAAACTGCTAAATTAGGAATTTCTTCAAGCCATAAAATTAATAGTCAAAATAAACTGCGATTTTTAAACAAAAATTCCAAAAAATTCTCTAAATCTGTTAATAAAATGAATTTAAATATGGTTCGGACCTTGATGTCTAAAGAGAAAAACATTTTCCTTAAATTTTTCCAGCGATATTTAAGGCCCTCAAATTAAAGGAGACCCCGCAGAAATTCAAAAAGTTAAATGCTGATTTGAGAAGCATAACGGCAATTGCCAATCCATTAAATATCGAGGGATTTGTCGTTTATTTTTACAGGAATGGCAATGTGTGCGTTGCTATAAATTTGGGGATGACCAGCATTAAGCCCCTAAAAATCTCAGACTGGCCCGGGGGTGAATTTTAAGACCTCTATTATGGACTCGGGTATTGTAACGGCATCCAATAATAGAGGCGACTTTTTCAAAGCGCCTACGACAATCAAGATATTCTTGTTCGTTCTTTCGACTCAGCTTTCTGAGACCTCGTCCATAGGGAACACCAAAGTTTGAGGGGAACAAATAAATATTGCGCTAAACTTACTTAAAAAGCAAGGGACTTTCCCAGACTACTTGGTAAAGTCGCAAATAAAATATCAAGATGGTGACTTTGTCATGCTAGACCTTCTTGGCGATGACGCTCCCAGTAGCACGAGTTCGGCTGTTAGGACGTTTGAGCTTTCTCGGTCGCAAGTGCGCGATCTTTATAAATCCTTTCCAGAAATTTCTGAATTGCTCTTCACTGAAAACATCACAAAGAGTCCTGAAAAATTAATGCAGCTAATTGAAAGGCTAAAATCAGAAAAAGGGTTTCCCGAGCAGATCTCATTTGTGGGGGTAAACTCAAAAACTATTAAAATAAATAACAAAGAGGCATCGAATACTGAAAGCCAATCAGACATTATGTTTAATCTTGGCTTGCTAAACTTCATCGAAATGTCCGAAAAAGATGAAGTATTAAAATCCTTATTGTGTCAGCCAAAATCTTCAACAAAGCTGATTGATATCATTTTCCACCTTAATTACCTACAATTGAAAGGTGACCTTAGACATATTAAAAACGGAACATATGGCGATTATGTCTGCAACTATATCCGTAATTGTTTGTTGTTATATTCTATCATAGACATAGATAGTTGTAGCTCACTTAGCCTTGAAAATTTTGAGAGCTGGGCGCCCAGCATGACCGATACACTACCTTCCCAGTCATATCATTCCTCTAGTTGCAAAGAGAGAATTCTAAAGCTTCGACAATGGAAGCTGTCAAACGAAATTGACACCCTACACAACATCATTTCCCCTGAAACCATAAGAGATGTCAATCGATTTCTTGACAAAGTGGATGAAGCTTACCCCAAAAGGCTGTCCAACTAGGTCTTCTTGGAAAATTAGGCAAAATGATTAATGAGACTGCACATGAGTCAGATGTGAATGAGATGAGTCGTGCAAAAAGATTCCTCTTCTTTGTCATTAGCGACAAAAGAAATTTCTATTCAACAATAACTTCTCTTATCAATTCTTTTACAAATGTAAATAGGAAATAAATAAGAATGTTGGTAAATTCTTTTTAAATAAAAATGAATTAAAGAATAATAACGATCATAAGGCTAGTAATTTTTATTATGATAAAATTAACAATACCTCTAATGTTAATAAAAATTACAACCCAAATAAAAATGATTCATCTTCAAAATACTATCAAGATGTTCAAACTAATAATAAGAATAATTTACCGCACTCTAAGGGGAATTTGAACTCTAATTTCATAGGAAATATTGCATATGGTGCAAATGTGAATAAGAATTATTTGGGTTTAAATCATAATTCAAATAATATTTAATGTCTTACAAATGTAAATAAAAACTTAAATCACTTAAATCGTCTTGTAAATTTCCAGAAAAGAATTTAATAAGCTAAAATTCCTCAAGATTTAATCTTAATGACGATCATGTTCCTAAATTTCATAATAATAAATTAAATAACAAAAATAAGAAGTTTAATAAAAATAATTTATTTTTAAAGACTAAAAATTTCCGGCTTAATAATGAGACTGTTGCTGCTTCTGGAGTGCTCTCTGATCTGAGAAATTCTGGGCTAAAAGTAATATTTAGTGGTAATGCACGAAAAGTTAAATTAGACTTACCGGATTTCGAAAATCATGATTTACGAAATTCTAATTTGAATAACTTAAACAATTCAAATTTGGGATATAATAATTTTAAATATAAAAATTTTAAAACTTATAAAACTGCTAAATTAGGAATTTCTTCAAGCCATAAAATTAATAGTCAAAATAAACTGCGATTTTTAAACAAAAATTCCAAAAAATTCTCTAAATCTGTTAATAAAATGAATTTAAATATGGTTCGGACCTTGATGTCTAAAGAGAAAAACATTTTCCTTAAAATTTTTCCAGCGATATTTAAGGCCCTCAAATTAAAGGAGACCCCGCAGAAATTCAAAAAGTTAAATGCTGATTTGAGAAGCATAACGGCAATTGCCAATCCATTAAATATCGAGGGATTTGTCGTTTATTTTTACAGGAATGGCAATGTGTGCGTTGCTATAAATTTGGGGATGACCAGCATTAAGCCCCTAAAAATCTCAGACTGGCCCGGGGGTGAATTTTAAGACCTCTATTATGGACTCGGGTATTGTAACGGCATCCAATAATAGAGGCGACTTTTTCAAAGCGCCTACGACAATCAAGATATTCTTGTTCGTTCTTTCGACTCAGCTTTCTGAGACCTCGTCCATAGGGAACACCAAAGTTTGAGGGGAACAAATAAATATTGCGCTAAACTTACTTAAAAAGCAAGGGACTTTCCCAGACTACTTGGTAAAGTCGCAAATAAAATATCAAGATGGTGACTTTGTCATGCTAGACCTTCTTGGCGATGACGCTCCCAGTAGCACGAGTTCGGCTGTTAGGACGTTTGAGCTTTCTCGGTCGCAAGTGCGCGATCTTTATAAATCCTTTCCAGAAATTTCTGAATTGCTCTTCACTGAAAACATCACAAAGAGTCCTGAGAAATTAATGCAGCTAATTGAAAGGCTAAAATCAGAAAAAGGGTTTCCCGAGCAGATCTCATTTGTGGGGGTAAACTCAAAAACTATTAAAATAAATAACAAAGAGGCATCGAATACTGAAAGCCAATCAGACATTATGTTTAATCTTGGCTTGCTAAACTTCATCGAAATGTCCGAAAAAGATGAAGTATTAAAATCCTTATTGTGTCAGCCAAAATCTTCAACAAAGCTGATTGATATCATTTTCCACCTTAATTACCTACAATTGAAAGGTGACCTTAGACATATTAAAAACGGAACATATGGCGATTATGTCTGCAACTATATCCGTAATTGTTTGTTGTTATATTCTATCATAGACATAGATAGTTGTAGCTCACTTAGCCTTGAAAATTTTGAGAGCTGGGCGCCCAGCATGACCGATACACTACCTTCCCAGTCATATCATTCCTCTAGTTGCAAAGAGAGAATTCTAAAGCTTCGACAATGGAAGCTGTCAAACGAAATTGACACCCTACACAACATCATTTCCCCTGAAACCATAAGAGATGTCAATCGATTTCTTGACAAAGTGGATGAAGCTTACCCCAAAAGGCTGTCCAACTAGGTCTTCTTGGAAAATTAGGCAAAATGATTAATGAGACTGCACATGAGTCAGATGTGAATGAGATGAGTCGTGCAAAAAGATTCCTCTTCTTTGTCATTAGCGACAAAAAGAAATTTCTATTCAACAATAACTTCTCTTATTAATTCTTTTACAAATGTAAATAGTGTTGGGCTAGAACTGATTTCTAGACCCAAACTACCAATTATGACCGAAACGTGTAGGTACACAGCAAGTAAAAAAGCACCAAGTATAATTAAATATTAAAACCTACACCAAGTAAACAATAATAATTAAAGGAGAAAACAACAGAAAAATAAACACAGAAATTAAATAAAATTATACCAAAAGCAAGAAGTGATGCAAAATCTAACTCAAAAATAACCAAATAAACACAGAAGTACAAAAAGCAAACTCGAATAACTTAAAAGATGGCAAAAACAGTAAAAAATTCCAGAAAAACCCAGAACATTCCATTAAAATGGCGATGACCATCACCAAAGCCATAAAAGTTAGAGAAAATAAATAAATTAGTATTAAAAATAATAAATCTTAAAAAGAAATTCATAAAACACCAGTTAGAATAAAAATTAAATTAAAAATAAAATAGAATGTTCTGGAACCGTTCCAAATCCATCATGGACGTCAAATTAACGAAAAATAATTAAAAAATAAAATTTTAAAAATAAAAACAAAAATTATGGCACAAAAATTGCCATTAAAAATATCAAAATCGTGAAATAGAAAATTCTGGAATAAAAAGAATTCGAGTTTGTTTTAATGCATCAATACATACACGTGTACAAAATAGGTATATATACCGACACGTTGCGATCATAAATCAATCTTATGCCAAATTTTTGTTGAACTTTCTAAGCCAATTTTTGCTGAAAAAGAATCATTAGTAAGCTTTTTGATTTGATGTTATGTAATCATATTAATGTCAACTTTTTATTTTTTTTTATTAAAGATAATTGTAAGATTCTATGTTTAATAATTCTCAACGGATCAGCGGCGTCCGAGTACGTCTCTGGTTGGTTCTGCATATAATTTTTAAATTTCGATTTCTCATTCACACATGCACTATCTATATTATATCGATCAATATTATATCATCAATTTTTGTTCGGGTCCTTCGGAGGTCGAACTACTTCATGGTTCTGCCATGGAGTTAGGTCGAGGAAAACCTCCGTCTGACTCTTTGTATTTATATAAGGTCGACCGTAAATGGTTGACTCAAACTCAACACTAAGGTTTGTGGAAGTGGTCACAGTGGGGCCATGGAAGCAATATTCTTCCCGACTCATTACGTAATACACATTTAAACTCAACACTTAAAATTCTGAACAAACAACTCCACACTAAGGTCCATAAACTGAGTAGAACTCATACCTAAACTTACACAATCATGCAAATCACATTAATGTAGACGGTTGATCAGTTATGCTTAGACATATGCCGAATTAAGTTTTCGTAATAGTAGCTTATAGTAATCAGAGTAATGAACAGAATAAAGATAACGGCATACGTATAAGTATAATATAATCTAGATAAGTCTTCGAATCAATTCAATATAACTGTAGATATTCCGAATCCAAAGATTAAATGGCGAATTCCCACGTTGAAATATTTATAAGTACTGAGTTGCAATAATTTTAGTTAAGTATAAAGCTACAAGTTATAACTGATTATGATGTTTTAAGTACGAATTATAGCCAGAGACTATAAATTAGTAGTTCAGAAATTTGAGGTATAAACTGTAGATCGGGAATGGCAGTGACCAAACTCTTAACATAAAAAGTCAATCCACCTAAAACTAGTTATATAGAGGCATACTGCAACGCTGAAATTATAACTCACAAATAGTACCAAGAGATCCGAAAGTAATTTGAGAAACGATGCGGAGAAAGAGGAGTTCATAAAAACTTATATAAAGTCGGTAACAAAATTATAAATCCGAAGATGTAAAATTATAATTCACAAGATAAAAAAAAAAATTATTATAAATTGTAGAATATAGAATTCGAAATCATAAAATATAAACCTACAAATGGTGAGATATAAATGGATAAATGGTAAAATCTAAAATCATAAGTTGTAAAAGGAAAAATTTACAAATTCTAAAATATAAAGTTACAAATTGTATTCTATAGAATCAGGGATTATAAAACATAAAATTTCAAAGCATAAAATTTAAAAGTATGAATTATAAAATAAAAAGATTATAACTTGGAACATGTAAAATTATAAATTAAAGAACGTGAATTTATAAAGTGAAAGATCTGAAATTACAAATTATAAAGGAAAAATTTTGAATTATAAAATATAATCATAAATTGAAAGAACCTAAAATTACAAATCATAATTATATGACATGCTCCTGAATATTAACTATAAATATTTATATAATGTTCAAATAGGCCTAAAAGTAAATTATAAAGATTTACAATTAATCATTACCATCATCATCAGTAGTATTACTCAATTATTAACATTACTATCGTTAGTATTATTGTTGTAAACCTTATTATTATTGTTATTATTACTAATAGTATTCATGATTATTATTATATTATTATTATTATTATTATTATTATTATTATTATTATTAATTTTATTATTATCGTTATTATTATTATCATCATTATTATCGTTATTGTCATTATCCTTCCTACCGTTACCCTGGTTATTATTAATTTACCTTAGCATTATTATTATTATCATTATTATTACCATTATGGTTACTATTATTATTATCGTCATTACCACTATTACCCTTAATTACATCGTTATTATCCTCATTATTAACATCATTATCATTGGTATCATTTCATCATTGCAATAGTTATCCTTATTTGATGAAAATAAAATCAGAAACCAAATTATTGATTTTGGGATTCCCCTATCGCTAAATTTAGTTACACTAACCCATCTACCAATGAAATCCCAAAAATCTATTTTTAGCAACACCCCCCCCCCCCCCCAGGACGACGTCAAAGTATCGACCTAAATTATATATAGATACGCGGCAGTATATATATAGATATGCGTGGGTGTAGGTACCGATACATATGTGAATGTGTGTAGAAGCATGGAGGTTCAAAGAATAATAAAGATATCATACCCCTGTGGTATCTTGGTCACGACCCGTTAGGGTAATACAATAACGATGATATGATTAATTAAGTATTTCGTTAAAATAATTTATAAATTTACTAAGAGGATTAAATTTAGCTTCAGATCAAATCAAAACACAAATTCCAAGTGAAGGATTAAATTTAACTTCAAATCAAATCAAAACACAAATATTTTCGGAAAATTTCCCAATTTCTGCGAGGGGTAAATTACGGGTCCAAATCAAATATTGGGCATGAAATGACATTCCCTGGGAAGAATTATGGGAAGACTACTCCAAGCTAATCTATTCTATCTTACTCGATCGAGGTTCATAATGATATCACCTAAGAAATAAGGAATTAGAAAAATTAAATAAATTACTTGTATGTAGAGCAAACCACTCATAACGGGCACAACCGAAGGAAAGGTAAGCAGACGAAGAGCTTAGTTCGTTGCTAGTACCTGTCGCCCCAGCGTACCCGAATTTAGTGGCCTAAAAATGACGATCTAAAAAACTCACATTTTATTAAAATATAAATTAAAATTTATAAATAGTAATTAAAATTACCACTTAGTGGTAAACAACATTTTGAATGCAAATGATTAGTTTAAACAACCGAAATTTGACGAAATTTTTTTGTTGTTGATAAAGTATGAGCTCTTATTCTACTGCTCCTAGGGTTATAGATGTTAGACTTAAAATAAAATGTTTTTTTTTTATTTTCAAATTCTTAAAGGGAAAAAGAGTCAACAAAATCCTGTGGTTGATGTCGTATCACAATCAGTATAGAGGGGCTTGATTATTATTTTGTAGAAATGTCCTACTCTGACAGCGATAGCCACGAAGAAGCCGACCGACAGATGCTTACCAGACTCCGTACACGGTACATATGGTACCGTATCCATGATTGGAATCGGGGTTTGGACCTCGACAACTTTGGCCCAGTAATCAGGAGTGGGCCGGAGCCGGACGCCCCGGCGTGGGTAAAAACAGAACCCACAAACGATTTATTACAAGAGGCCCGTGACCGAGCGGCCATTGAGGTAGAAGCGGCCCAGATGCGCTTGCGGAAAATCGACTTACAAATCAGGGCAGATAAAGAAGGGAAAACAGTGGAGGACCTGGAAGAGGCCGAGGCAACCCCGCGGAAGAGGGGGAGGCCGCGCAAGTGACTGATCGGACTCATCATCAATTTTTCCGTTACACACTATCATTCAGTTGTGACTTAGTTAAACTTTACTTTTAGATCATTCAGTTGTGACTTAGTTAAACTTTACTTTTAGATCATTCAGTTGTGACTTAATTAAACTTGACTTTTGGTGATAACTATTTTATTTTTATTAATAAATTATCTTATGTATTGCGTGCATAATATCGGAAATTAGGTTTATTTATAATCTTGATCTTATTTTATAATTGAATAAATAGTATGTTGCAAGAACGTAATCGTTGAATTCTTTTCTTTACCTAGTGTTCAAATTATTGGAAAATTTGCGAAAGGACAGGGAAGAAGCTCAAAAACAGGCCGAGGAGCTCCGCATGCGAGTAGACAAGCTCAAGGGACGGTGCCGAGAACTAGAAAGCACCTGGTTTAGTCCCGAGGACATGAAAAAGAAGGTGGCGCAGGTCCTTCAGCTGCAGACTCAAGCCTCGCAGGATCAGATGGAGATCCGGGCACTGAAGCTCCAGCTCCGCGTGGTAGAAACTGAGCGAAACGAACAAGTAGTTCACGGAGCCGCCATAAGTCAAATCCGGCCGTTGACCGTGGAACTAGCGGCAATATACCCTCCGGCCGCGAAAGAGAAGCCAAAAAGAAAACGGCTTGGGCGCAATATCCGGGAAAAATTAAAGAAGGCCAGACTGGCGGAATACGAAAGGCAAGTGGGTTCGTCGCAAATGGCTACGACGGGAGAAACCGGCCCCACCAGCCGGCCGAGTTGAACTTTTATGCCATGTGGATTATTCCTGTAGCAGGTTTTATATGCCGTGTAGTACTAAACTAATGTCTCTTCTACTTATTGTTAAAAATAAAATATATTTTGTAGCGTTAGAACACTGTCGGGTATGTTTTATGACTGTCTGAAAACGAGCGCTTGTGTGTAAGGTTGGGAGAACAATGTTGATAAAGGGACCGGAGAAATCGGACATACACCTTCTATCGGTAGTCCGTGAACCCATGGAGTACTCGACAACTATAGTGCTTTGATGCGCTCACTTTTTGCGAGTACTCAACCCTTGGTACAGTACCAACGTTGATTACTCAACGGGTACCAAGCGGAAAACTAATGTTGTATTTTGGGTTACGCTGGTAACGGCACTCAAACATTCAACCACCAGTAACCCACCATACAAATTTGGGGGCTCAGCCGGGATTTGAAAATTTAATTGGTGAAAGAACCCGAGAATAGATATAATGGAGAGAGTAAAAGCTGATATAAAGTGATATGCATTCAGGAACGAGCAGATTGTTTTCCCAAGCGCTTAAACTTAGTATATGGATATGTAAATACGATAAAATGTGTGTAGAATGTCTAAATGAGTGATGAGAGTGTTAGAGTACGACGACATATGAATGTATTGAAAGTGAGCATGAGAATACTGTACGAATAACGTAGTAATAGAATGATTGATGATGGATGAAAATTGAAACGAAAACAAAATATAATAAAATTGTAAATATTAACGATTAATAAAATGTAAATATAAAGAAATAATAAAAATTTAAAAATAGGGAAAAGGGGAGATAGCGCGCTAATAAAGATAGAACGAATGAACAATGTAATTAAACCTAATCGAAAACGTGTAAAATAGGGCGATAACGAATGGGATATGGGTTATATATAACGAAACGATTATAATAAAATCACAAAATCATGAGAGAAATTTGCGCAGGATAGAACATTAAACAGAGGGAAACGGGGATGTTGAAGTACTAATAAAATAAGGTATTCTGGATATTAGAGGGAAAATGATAGAGGGGAAAATGACGCGGGATATTAATAAAAAGAGAACTTTAATTAATAAATCTTAACTAGATGGAATCAACCGGCTACATTACAAAGAGACTCGAAAAATTCGTAAATTTAACGCATAATTCGCTACAACGGCTAAATCGCAAAGCAGATCAGCTGATGAAAATCCAAGACGAGATGAGCTTGAATCCAAGACCGCAAGCCGAGGAAATATGCGTAATGATGAAAATAGCAACACCTAATGCAGATTTGACCACTAAAAGAGTTTATCAAATTCAAAATTTACGATTAGATAATGCCAAATTTAACATCAAATGGCAGGAGATAATGATGAAAATGGAGACGATTGAAGAAGAAATTAAAGAAGCGATCGAACGTCAAGTGAAAGATTTTAGAAAATGCTTCATATGCAGAATCAATGAGATACGAGTAATGACGATCCCATGTGGTCATTTATGTTACTGCGAAAATTGCGCAGAGAAAATTAAACGATGCAATGTATGCGATACGAAGGTTAGAGAGAAAATTGTAATATACCTCCCGTAAGGAGATGTTGTCAAATAAATTTCTTTTGAATGAATATGAAGTGATAAAATTATTAAATTATACTAAAAATCCATTATAGCAACCGAAAGGTATAAAACATACGATGAACATAGACATATAAAAGACACAACATACGTTAAATAAATAGACAAGCAACACAGCAATTAGAACTAAAATCAAAATCGAATGCAGGACTGATCATAGTCGTATGGATGAGCTGATCAATAAGATCAGTACGATTTTTACTTCCAATTTTCTTTTCTTACTGTTTCATTATTTTGGCATAGAGAGATACGATAATGAGGGGATGACAAGTGAATCGTCCTTACGACACTTGCCCGGATGGGGAAATCCTGATCACCCTGACGAGAGAATGTAGTAGGATCCATCGCAAATGTTGGGGAGTTTCTGCCGAGTGACTGATCACCACTGATGGGGGACGAACCAACGCGATTATTATATTTTTTGTCTGGGAGACGGGGATTGACTAAAAGGGTAAATAAAAATAGAAAAATAAAAATAAAAATTGAAAAATGCGCGCTAAACGTTAAAAAATTTAATCCGAGAGCAGCTGCGGATTTGAAGAAACCGTTTTTGGACTTCAAATCGAATGAGTAGTAATGATTTTTCCCTAGCGAGTGATGAGGCACCCGAGTACAGCGGCTAACCACCGGACTGTAGTGTCCAGGAGATTATCAGCCAAGGGACTGATGATGCTGGATCACCCAATACAAAAACCCGGATACCACACCGAGTATTGGGCGCATTTTTTTAGTTGCTAGCGGGACTTGATACAAAACCCGGAAGGGTAGCGAGCGAGAGAGACCCAGTTACCTACACCGAGTATTAAGGAGCCCAGTGAAACGGTTGTGAGATGCGGGTCAACCGGTAAAGGACTCGTACTCAACAGGCAACCAAGATTGGACCAGTTGTGAGGCGGAGGACCGAAAGCCAACTGCATATCCAATTTCCTTTTATCTTCACTAGTCGAGAGATCTGGTTCATCACTTTTGAGAATCACGATCGAGGCGATTAGGCATTTCCGTGTTTTTTAAATCCTGACAGATAGGATGTTTTTTCTTCATGAATATTGCTAGCAGGGGTCGGTACAAAACCCGGATGCCCACACCGAGTACCGATAGGTCCAGTGAAACGGCGATGAGATTAGAGTTACCGGTATTAGACTCTTTTCAATAAGCGGCCAAGAATTGAGCCAGTTGTGAGGCCTCAGCGGATTAGGAATTTGAGTAGGAGGAACCTCGAATTTTTAATTAGCCCGAAAGTCAACTGTCAACTCAATTTAATCGCGGTAGGGACGATAGTAGGTGTAAAAACCGAAGGCGTCTGGGGGTTGAAGAAACCTCATTTAGGGCATTTGAAACCGGTCAGGGACCGAAGACCGCGAATACGGCGTAACGGTGTAAAAACCCAGGCGTCTAGGAGTCGTAAAAGACTTCAATTATGATTAAACCGGCCGGAAGCCGATGCCGACGCGGAGGTCTAACAAACCAAAGCGTTGATGGATAATAGTGGATTATATGGCGTAATGGTGTAAAAGCCCAGGCGTCTAGGAGTCGTAAAAGACTTCATGAGATTAAAATGAGTTGATTAAACCGGCCAGGGAGCCGATGGTAATTGAGCGAAATGATGTAAATGAAATAAGTGAATTGAGTAAACCGGCCAGAGAGCCGATGGTAAATAAAGATAGATGTAAAGGTCGCGTGAACCAAAGCATCGATGATTAAATATGAAGTTGATTAAATTGAAATAGATTAAGTGCGACAAATATATAATGAGTAAAGGGAAATTATGATAAAGCGCCGGCGCAAGTGAAAAGGAAACCAGTTTTTGGATGGGGAAAAGCGAACGAATAGATATTAGTTGAGTTTTTGAATTTTATTTATATGATTAATGATATGTTTCTTTTGATATTTATATAATTGATATTATATTTATTTGATGATTATAAAAGGGATAGATAATTGATACGACTATATAGATAATTGATACGAGTTATAGATAATTTAAAATCGACTTAAATCAAATGGGGTGAATAGAGAAAAGTGTAGGAAAGTTAGGAAATTCGAAGCGAAGGAATAATAAAATAAAGGGAAAATGGAAAGTAAATGAAGGGTTTAATAAAGAGAATTTATGATATGTACTAGAGGTGTTAATTATTTTAGAATAAAGCAAACAATCCAGAAAGAAATCAAAGAAATCAAGAAAACAATAGAAATCAAGAGATATAGAGAAATCAATCAAAAGCGAAGCATCAAAGTAATTAATAAAAACAAATCCAAGAAGAATTAGAAAATCGTGAGAATTAAAGCGAGACAATAATTAGAAAATATCAAGCTCGATCGACGAAGTAGAAAATTTATCAAGAGATATTAAAAGGAGGAAAAATTGATAGCATAGCTAACCGAACCAGGCGAAAAAGCAGAGGAAACCTCAGTTTATTAGAAAAGGAAGAGATACAAAGAGCCAAGAAAAACAGAAAACTACACAAGAAACCAGCATCAGTAGAAACAGTATTCGAATCAGACAGCCTAACTAACGAATTCGAGAACAGCGACGATTTTAAACGAACCGAACTAGGTCCGATAAGCGACAGTGAAGCAACAGACGAGGAAGGAAATAGTTCAGAGTCAACCAATATAACAATCTTGTGTCAAGAAATAATGGCAGACGGGACTCCAAATGGAACAGGGGTAACGGATCCACCAGAAACAAGTAACGTTCACGTCAATATTGGAGAATTCAGAGAGAAATTTCGAGGAGAGCCATTCGATGGAAATATAAACCAGCTAGAGACATTTATAAAGGAATTCGAAGTATACATTACGATATGTCACTGGCCAGACATAGTCGTACGAGAACGAATACCCCTATATCTAAAGGGAAGCGCCCAAGATGTATATTTAGAGGCGAAATGCGATGCAACGAAGTTGAGAACGTGGAAAGAGATCAAGGAGTTTTTAATAAAAACATTCGGTACCGAAAAAGAGGGAAATCGAAAAATGTTGGACTTTCTGCATCGAAAGCAGAAATATAACGAATCCAACGCACTGTACGCATGCGAATTGAGACGACTAGCACGAGAAGCCTTCGATTCAGATCAACCAGTTCCGGAAGACAAGATAATAGCCGTATTCGTAGATGGCATGAAACGAGAGGATATACGAGCAACCTTGGGATGTCGAGCACCAGAGACGCTGGAAGAAGCACTAAAAATAGCCAACAAATGTGAAACTTACCTAACACCAATACAAGTAGCAACAATGACAGCAGCTCCAGCAGTTCCAGCAACAACAGCAACAACCACAAACAATCAAGTCAATAATGCAAATCCAGTAATGAATCAATTCATCCCAGGATCGCAACAGTTGTTCAAAACTCCACAAACAAGAAACCAAAACAATGGAGGTAATATTCAAAATTTTACTAATAATTTCAGGAACAACGACATTAACAATCGAACGTGCAACATATGCCAACGATCAGGGCATTGGAGCAATGAATGTTATAGAGCAAGGATGTGTCAAAAGTGTGGGAGAAGAGGCCACACGGAAAATGTCTGCAGAGGATCTATGATGTCTATGGGCAGAGGAGGAACCAGAACCTGCTACAATTGTAATCAGCCTGGACACATGGCAAGAGAATGCACAATGAGAGCCAAACCAAATCAACCAGGATCAAACAATCCAGTTCAAAACACACAAATCAACCTCATGCAGGAAATCGAACAATTAAAAGATATGATCCAGCGAATACCGACTAATAATCAACAACAACGAATCAACATGATGCAGAGCACTGAGGAAATCCGGAACCAACCAAGTAAGCAACAACAAGATCAACAACGAATCGAATGGCAAAGATTGCAAAACGAGGAAGCCAGAGAAATTCAAGAAAGATGGAAACAACGGGAAGCGTATCCCGGAAGAATAAATATGATGAGATTAACAAATAAAGAGGAACCGCACACTGCGGAGCAGTGTCTTAACGACGAAGGGAGTGATCTGATAAGAAACGAGGAGATAAAAACGACAAAAGAAAATGAGATTGATCCACAGACAGAATTGAGCAGTGAAGAGAAAATACAATTGATTAAAGAATTTACCAAAGAGGAGAAAGAAAGGAGACAAAAGGGAGATGAAAGCAAAGACGAACCAAAAAGCAATGAGATAGTTACAAAAAATCGAATTCAGAGGGTACTACTACAAAAAATCGAAGACAGAATCAAAAACGAAAACCCTACATTAACTGGGGGGCAAATAAAAGAAAAAGTGAAAGAACATTGGTTCAGGAAAAATGAGTGGTTTGAAAAGAAAGAACCACATACCAAAGCTAAAATAAACATGTTGAGACAAATGCGAAGCGACCAGACGGATCAGGAAGA